>PVJC01047785.1:0-12756 GCA_004026665.1 Murina feae
CCTCCAAATTTTCCTTGCCCCCAGCCCAGTGATTGGAGTGGGGACAGGGGTATCTGGGCAAAACTGCCTAGCAAACTTCTCACATTGGGCAGAAACTTATGACAGGGTTAGGGAGGTAAATGGGTTTTGTTTAAAATCTTTACAAACCACAAAGGAAATGTCTGAAGTAGGTTTCACATCAGAGGTAACTTACAACTAATTTCTGAAGGCAAACTGCTACATTGCAGTTACATTACTAGAGAGTACCCGATTGTCTGGAGGTCTCCACAGGGGCAGTGTGAGTGCTCCGGGCCCTGGTTCCTCAGCACCTCAGGCAGGGCTTGAGCCCACCCAGGTAGGCCTTTTCTTTCTCTTTTTTTTTTATTGCTTAAAGTATTACAACAAATGATAGATAAGTATTACAACAAATGATAGATAGATCTCCATTTTTTCCCCTTGCCCTTCCCCCCCCTCCTCCCTAACCCCCAGTTTCCTGTGTCCATTGATTATGCTCCTGTGCATGCATGCAAGTCTTTCAGTTGATCTCTTAATTCCCCCCCCCACCCCCAACTGGTTGGGAGGCCTTTTCCCTTACAATTTTCACCAAGACAGGCAGGTTTTGTAGACATAAATAAGAAGTGCCCATGCACAAGTCCTGAAGATGCCGAGGCTGGCAGAAATGACAAAGAAATTGGGAAAAGAGCAAAACCAGAAATACCATCAATCCCAACATAGATCATCTTTTTCTTCAGATGATGGTGTGTTTCCATCTTCTTCGTCTTCTGGAAGTGAGACAGATTCAAGTACTGACAATTCTACCAACAGAAACGTTAAGAGAAAGAGAGTACATAAACGGAATAAAAGAAGAAAAGAAAAAAAGGACAAAAGATGAAACATCAATAAAGAGGGAATATGCAGGGAGGGCAGTTAGGGGCGATCAGGCAGCAGGGAATAGTTAGGCATCGATCAGGCTGACAGGAGAATAATTAGGAGGTGATCCGGTTGGCAGGCAGAAGCAGTTAGGGGCAATCAGACAGGCAGTCAGGTGAGTGTTTGGGAGTCAGTAGTCCCAAATTGTGAGAGATGTCTGACTGCCGGTTTAGGCCTGATCCCTGTACCGGCAGTCGGACATCCCCCAAGGGATCCCAGATTGGAGAGGGTTCTGGTTGGGCTGAGGGAACCCCGCCCAGTGCACAAATTTCGTGCACTGGGCCTCTAGTTAAGAGATATGTTTTATTCAAGACAAATCAAACATTTTTAGTTGTTTAGCCATCAGGTTATTAAGGTGATCTTTCTTTGAATCTGTGTTCTTGATTTTGGTATTTTTTACTAGCAGACTTCATTGCATTAGCCACACAAAACTAATCTTAGCAGATAAAAATACACCTGCTATTCAGATATTTGGAGGCTGTCCCTTTTATTACCACTGCTTTGGCTTAATGAAGCATTTCCTTTTTTGTCTTGTGGACTACCCTTAATCACCATCTTCCTTTTTTCCCTTCATGGAATGCATAACTTCTGGGAAATGATATATTGCTTAGAAACCTTAGAAATAGAATAACTAGTTATTTAAATGTGTTATAGTTTTGGAGAAATCAGGTTTTTATATTCATGGGGAAATGGAAGGTTAATTTTTTTTTTTTTTTTTGGCTTCTGAGTGTGAGAATACTTTACTGTTATATTATTCATAGGTAGTATAGGTATCATGTCCTATATTGCTTTACCCAATACAAAAGTCAGGGTCATTCATTACAAAAGAACTAGTTGATCTTTAGAATTAAGTACTTATTTCCAAACAAAAAAATGGCAAAGCATTTCTTAAAATCTTAGAAGTATTTTTTTCCTCATATTTGTCTCTGTGTAGCAAATTAGATGCTTAGAAAAAAGTTGTTCTTATTTTTGTTTTTCTATTTTTTTCATTTTGGGGTTATTTTCCCCTAAGAAAAACTGTGATATAAAAAGTTTATTAGGCTTTGAGCAGATAATTAGTAAATTCTCTTGATGCAAAGAATGAACTCACATTTTAAGTAACCTGAAATCATAGTCTGCTAGTGACATTAGCTAGAAATATTAAAGTTTTTTTTTCATTCTTTATAGCTACTAAATTGGTCTTTGTTTTTATAATTTTTTTCAACCAGAGGAAATGCATATTGCTTTGTTTGAGATAGTGTTTTTTGTGCTTATAAACCTTATTTTTAAGTTGAGATGACTCATGGATTTTAATAGCCCTATCAATCACTTCATAAACATGTCTCCTCAGCAGAGGAATAATGATTAGAATAAAAATAAAGATACCAAACCATTTATGTTGTAGGCCCTGAACTGTAAAAATCATCTGTCTGTATGAAATGTCAAATTAAATTCAAATAAGGGTGATGATACTATCAGATAATGTGATTTTATTGATATCTGCAAACACCGTGCATGCCTCCAGTTATCTTAAAATACTTACACATATTTACTATATATGCCTCCACTTTCTTAGTATTGTAGTTATGTGGGCCAAGAGGCCAGTGAACTTTCTTTATACCAAAATCCAGTAAAGACCTAAATAAGTAAAGTATACTGTCTTCTGGTTGTAAAGACCATATATCATTTTGCTTTCTGTAGTCAAGGATAGTTATTAATATTGCCATGTTTTGACTCTTAATGTATATGCTCCGTGGAACTGCAGTCTGCACTCACGACTCACGAAAGGCTGCACAGCTGTACCTTTACCCCTGACTAGGTTTATGCCACAGAACCCCTGCCCATTGTACCACATCTGGTGAAATTTGCTTAAACCAGAGCATTATACCAAGGAAATTGGACATGCTGTACTAGTAGGATGTCAGAAAGGAGATGTAGACAAGATGTAGACAAGATCTGACAAGATCGATCAAATCCAGCCCCCAGTAACAATTTTTATTTTGAAGCCAAACCAGTAGATTTTCTTGGTTTTCATCTCTATGGTTAAAATCTAAGTTTCTGCAACATAAGCTGTGGGGATTTAGTGATAAGAACATAGAGTTTGTAGTTAGAAGATCCACTTCCAGTCCAGACCCTGCCATATACCAACATGTGGCCTCCAGCCAAGATATTTAAGAGCTCTGAGCCTTATTTATTTATTTATTTATTTATTTATTTAGTCTATTAAGGAACAAAAAAGCCCATCAAACAGATTTGTTTGAGAATTAGAGCAACATAATAGCTCTGGCCGGTATGCTTGCTCAGTGGTTAGAGCACCAGCCTACACATCACTGTTTGATTCCTGATCAAGGGCATGTACCTGGTGACAGGTTTGATCCCCAGCCCTGATCGGAGCATGTTTGGGAGGCAATTAATCCATGTGTCCCTCTCAATCAGTGTTTTTCTCTCTGTCTCTTCCCCTCTCTTTAAAAAAATCAATGGAAAATATCCTCAGGTGAGGATGAACCACAACAAAAAAAGTCAACATACAAAAATATGCTGTGAGCCTGGCCAGTGTTGCTCAGTGACTGAGCCAGGAGGTCAGAGTTTGATTCCCGGTCAGGGCACATGTCTGGATTGCAGGCTCAGTCCCCAGTGTGGGGTATTCAGCAGGCAACCGATCAGTGATTCTCTCTCATCATTGATGTTTCTGTTTCTCTTTCCCTCTCCCTTTCTCTCTGAAATAAATAAAAAATGTATTTCTAAAACGTGCTTTGCAAACATATTGATAATAAAAGTATCAGAATTCTTATAGATAATACATTTCCTTAATAATTCAGTATCTTACAGTGTTTCTGGGTTACCTTCATCAGCTTTTATAATGATTACATAATTGATCTCAGAGTGACAGGAGTTGGAGCTGAATCTGTATGACCAATACCACCTAGTGCTTCTTTTACTAAAAGTTCATTGTCCCCCAATTTCTACTTAATTGAAGAACACAGTTTTGTTTGAATAATAGGGGATTTAGTTTATTTATGACCTTAAAGTACTTACAGCTTATGAAACTTGAGCCAGAGCACAGTTAACCATATAAAATATGCTAAATTCTGTAGCTGATATTAGCCTAACTTGAATTCTAGCAATAGTAATTTACTGTGTACTTTCATGGTTGCTGTAAAACAAGTAAACCAAGACTTAAAAGCAACATACAGTTATAGCAGAGCCAAAATGAAAAAGAGAAGCCTCAGAAAGAAGAATGTTGTTTGATTGTTCTGACCATGAGGCATTTTAAAGAAAATTTAAGGCATAAGGTACCAAGTCCTTACTAAATAAAAGTTTTAATTATTTGTAAATAGCCTATTTAATAATTAAATAGGTTAAGGAATAGGAATTTTATTTCTTCTGTAGCAGAGATTTCCAAAAAGGTGTATTGAATCTCCTTTAAAAGCTAAGAATACATGACTCTTAACATAGATTTTACAGACTAGACAGATCTTAGGTACTTGTTAAAACATAGATGCATGGCTGCCTACATGATGTCCTTTGAGAATTTCACTATTCTGAGTATTTGGTAGATTTATAATTCTTTCCTAAAGGTAAATATAATTTGATAGAAATGTAAGAATGAGGAAAGAATAATGGTACCCACATTCTGTGTCTGGAAAATAATAGCCTGTAAATAGGCCATCAGTTTAGGGGCGATCAATCCACACCACTATGATAACTGCTATTGAGAGAGAGACTAGGGACTTGTCAGGAATGACAAGTGGGACCTGTGTGGGATCTACAGACTCTGTTGCAAGGTTCTCAGCTGGTCCAGAGCTGCTGCCTTGTTCTGTGTTCTGATGGTCACCTGGTACCTGTAGTGCTCTAGCACCCTCACCAACTTCTGCTTTTTAAAAAAGAATAACGCAAAATATATCCCTTCAGCATGAGTCTTATGACTATAATGAAGTTTTCAAGCATCACTTTTTTTATGCCACTTCCCTGCCTAAGAACCTATGTAGACCTCCTCATTCATTAAACTCCTTTTTTAGCACTCTGGGTCCTCCATAACCTGATGCCACACAGATTTACTTGTTGATTATACCAAGTTTAATTCCACAGAGGATTGAGGGATCTTATGAAAACACTTACTATAAAATAATGGAATAACATGTTTAGAAAGGAGGGAGGAACCATGGAAAGAAATAAGAAGCAGAAGATTGAGACTAGGGAAGAGAACTTCGATGTACAGGTCAGACCTGCTGTAACGTAGGTTAAGATTTAGCTCCGAGCTGCTAGCTATCACCTGTTCTATCCCCTCCAACATACATCTTCTCTAGTATAAACTTCTCCGCAATGTGCCGTGTTCAGTAGCATTTCTGTGTGTTTACTTACCATCTTTCCATACACTGTTCATTATTCAGCATTCAACTCACACCCATTTCCTGTCTTCCATGAAGCCTCCTCTATGCGCCTCAGCCCTCTTGGAACTCCTATAGCAGCTGTGCTCACTGTACAGTAGTGTGGGCCTTTCATGACTCATCTTTTGTGGTCAGCAGAGTAGATTTTAAATATTCTGAGAGATTTTGTATTTCTGAACTTATCTGTTGGTGGCTCCCTTTATTTGCATCATCATCCTGTAGTAGTGCCTGTATCACTGGGCTCTTGAGAAATTGTGGTCACTCTCCTGAATTCTTCGTCAGAGCCTGCACAAAGCTGAGGTTATAACGTAGCCAGTGAAATCAGGATCGACTGGCAGGTAATTAAGTTTGTCTGTGCAGTGTACGGCAAAAAGCCTTAGTAATTGGAGCCTCCACTGTGGCCCTTTCCAGGTAAACAGCTCAAGAACTCTCCCAAGAAAAAGTAGACTTTATAGAAAAGTGTTACAATTCTGCATGCATTTTTTTTTTTTTTTTTGCCTTAAAGTGCAGTTGTGAAACAGTCCTCTTCATAGTGTCTTTACTCCTGACCTTATGTTCATACTGTGGTTATGGAATGAACCTTGGATAGGCTCCAACCCATCCGCTAAAACACTCTAAGCCTCTACAATTTACTTTGCACTCACGCAGTGTTGCAATAATTTACACTCGGGACTGTGCTACTAGTTACTTGGATTCGGTGAGCAGCAGAAATCTCCAGAACATTTTGAAGGGAGGGCATGGGGCAAAGAGGTGAAGAGCTACCAGGATGATACAAAAACTCCTATAATACTGGTAAAGATGAGTGTCACACACCCGGTTGTATCTACAGTCTGTTCCAGTAGTTCTGCAGGTCTCCAGACAGACCTTCTTCAGACCTGTGAGGCCTGCCCCTCTAGCTGGGAAATGCTCCACTGTCTCCTACTCTCTGTAGTAGTCAGAACAGATGTAGTTCCATATGCTTTGCCATTTCTATATTTGTGTTTTCCTTCATTCTTATCATCATCCTATGGTAATGCTTGTGCAACCAGCATTTTTAAAAACACACCTCAACTGAAAAGACAAAACTAAATAATTCTCCTATATTCATATACAGGCACATCTCATTTGATTGTGCTTCATTTTGCTGCCCTTCACAGACATGGCATTTTTTTTTTTTAACAAATTGAAAGCCAGACTCCCACCAGCCAAAATATTGCAACTTGCTTTATTAAGATACTAGCTTCATTGTGAGTGGAACTAAACCAGCAGTATCTCCAAGGTATGCCTGTACTACCTTGAAAATATGTTGTTACTATAGAATTAGTAAAAATACGCATTTCAAAAGGGTCTTGAAATCTATAGTGATTTTTATCATTATGTGTAATCTTGAAGATGATAAAAGTAGTTACTATCATTTGAGGGGAGATGAGGATGGAGGCATCTACACAGTTTTTTTTTAATGATAAAAGAAGTCCTTGTTTTTATATACCCTTGGGTTCTAGAATTTATTCCAGATTCCCCTAGCATGCCTTCAAGGCCCTCCCCAAGCTAGCCCTTGTGTATTCATCTAGCCTGGGCTCCTATTCTCCCATCCTTCACTGCACTGAAAATTCCTTTTTCCCCTCTACTTTTCCCATTACCCTCCACATTCTAACTCATCCTCAGGACTATGTTTTATCTCTTCTGTGAAGTCTTCACTGTCCTCTTGGATTTCTTTTGTGTATGTATGTTGGCATTAATTAGATAATTACATGAGCAGATGCTTTACAATATAGAACTATTCCTAAACTGGCATATACTAGGTTGTCAATAAATGCTTGCTGAAGGAAGGAAGGAAGGAAGGAAAAGATGTGCTCATGAGAGTTCACTAATTTGTATGGTAGCTTCTTAGTATAGTGATTGTTTCGGACTTACGTTAGTATTTGAAGATTGTCATTATTAACATCATTGACTTAGTAGTAGTTTCTGTTATGGATGAAGGGGAGCAATATTTGGTTCTTTTGTATTAATTTTGTATTAAAGCCCAAAGATTTGGGTTGCAGCTCTACCACTAACTATGCCTAAATTCTCTAATCCTATTTCCCTGTGTAAAATATGAAATTCTGACAAATTTTCATCTATTCGTACATTTGTTCATTGAACAAATATTTACATTGTAAACATTGATATTTCGATGTTTAAATTTTAATCTTTAAGTAGTTATATTGATTTTTCCATGTATTGCGTATACCTCTAGAAAATACACCAAAATGTTTGTTTTATTATTTTCCTGTTAGCAGCTTATTTGCCTACCTTTTTCTTTTTTGAAAAAAAATTTTTTTATTGATTTGAGAGAGAGAGAGAGAAAGAGAGAGAAAAACAGTGATCCTCCTGCACTCACTCAACCGGGGATCAAACCTGCAACCTGGGCATGTGCCTGATCAGGAACTGAACTGCCAGATATTTTGTGCGTGGGATGATACTCAATCAACTGAGACATACTGGCCAGGGCTGCCTACCTTTTTCTTTTGGAAAACTGCACAAAATAAATTGTCTTTCAAATAGATGATCACTAGGGCTTGTAGTCTCAACTTTTTATTTCTAAATAATTATGTATTAACCTATGATTTAATGTTAGCTCAACATCTGAATAATACACAGAAATTGCTTTTTGTCAGCTCCTTATCAGGGAAGCATTAGTTGCTAAATAGAATATTAAAGAGATTGATATGCAAGATTAGCTATTTTTTTTTTCAAAGAGAAAGTAATATAAGAATAAGAAATTCCATGTAAATTTATGCAGTCAGTGAGTTAGCATTGATTTCCAGGTATTCATCTCCTCAAAATATGTTTCTCATGTGTATATGAAATATTTTCTTTGCTTTTGCTGAATGGAAAATTGATTATCTTAATTGTACCTCTATTCAAACCCATGTATACAGGACTGTGTGGCAAACTGGATAGAGACAGAATAGACAGTTTCAGTATGTGAAGGTTTTCACTACACAAATGAACTTGATGAAAATCTAACTTGAATATTAAAATCATGAACTCTTTAATTGATTTCTTGGTTAAAGAAAGTAAAAGGAGCCCGGCTGGCATGGCTCAGTGGTTGAACCATGAACCAGAAGATCACTGCTTAATTCTCAGCAGCCTAGGCTCAATTGCCAGTGTGAGGTATGCAGGAGGCAGCCAATCACTGATTCTCTCTTATCATTGATATGGCTATCTCTCCCTCTTCCATCCTCTCTGAAATCATTAAGGATATATTAAAAAAATAAAATAAAAAGGAAAAGGAAAACTCACGACAACAGAACATAATACATTTTAGCAAAAGAAGTCCTTGGTTGGTGCTGTGAAGTTTCATAGCCAGAGAGTGAGAATTAGGAAATAGTACGTGAACTTGAAGCATCCTGATTCGTCCTTACTGTCTTTATTTAAGGGGAAGATGGTAAAGATATAGGAAGTCGATAATAACAGATTTTTATTCTTTCCATAATATAATCCATTTATATTATTGATGGAGATTGTTATGTAGAATTTTAAAAGATGTATCTATACAACTTAAAATGAGAGTTATCAATCATTTTTCATGATAAACCATTGCTTATTATGTGCTAGAAATCATGATTTTTTTTCTAATTTTTTAAAATATATTTTTATTGATTTCGGAGAGGAAGGGAGAGTGAGAGAGAGATAAAAACATCAATGATGACAGAAAATCATTGACTGAGCCTGCAAACTGGGCATGTGACCTTGACCGTAATTGAACCTGGGACCCTTCAGTCTACAGGCCAATGCTCTATCCACTGAGGCAAACTAGCTAACGTGATTTTTTTCTAATTTTAATTTATAATTTATTTCAACTAAACTTGAAACTAGAAGCCTAAAACAAATAATGGAGTGGATTTTAAGAACATATTATCATGGCTTATCTTAACGCTAATTTATTGAATTTTTGTAAATAAAAACTTAATTTTGTTACCAAAATACGTGGGAAATAACAAAACTCATGATTCAAAATATAGAACTTCTAAGAATGTGGTGTTTTGCTTATTTAGATATACTCTTTTTAAAAATACTTTATCTTTAATTTTTTAAACTTCTAGTTAAGAACAACTGTGGCTTTTCTTTTTAGTGGATACATAAAACAAGTATTTATTCAGCAGTTTGATATATATATTTATTACCTCATAGTGTTGTGTTGTGGGTTTTTTTTCCAATTATATAATTGTTGTGAAATTTTAAGGGAACTTAGGGACAATTTAGACTTTATTTTCATTTTGAAGACCATACATGCTTTGAGAATAAGAGCTCTAAGGCAGCAGTCTCCATGTATATGAGGCCTCCAGGGTATGCTGCCTGCCCAGTTATGATAGTTATACATAATTTGCCTTCCCTCTCAGCTGTAATGTACAAGTGACAGCAGTGGTTGGCTGACGGAAAGTTGAACGGAATTAGTGTATGTGTTATGGATTGAAAAAATATTACTGCAGGTGAGAGTCACAGAGTGACGTAACCAGTGCCTATGTGAATCATATGTTAATCGGAATAATCAAAAACTTCATTTTTCACGTATATAAGCACTCATTGCTGTCGTTGCATCCAAACCTGACCCAGTGCCACAATGATATATTCAAGAGAAATAATTATGGATATTCTGTGGATGAAACACAGTATCTCACATTTTTATAAATGAAGTATGAATGAAGCATGTCCTCCTTGTAGGAGTAATTATGTTGCATTGTGGACACTCTTTTAAATATCAAAATATTCTAGAAGGGGGTCATATTAATTTACGTATTGTAAAATTCACTTATTTGTGGTATTCACTTCTATGAGTTTTGGCAATTACATAGGAGTTGTGCATCTTCCACCATTAAAGGCACAGAATAGTTCCATCATCTCAAAAACTTATTTTTGTTGTCTTCTCCCAACTTTGCCAGCTCCTGGCAATCACTGATCTGTCTTCATTCCCTGAGCGATATTCCTTTTCCAAAATTTTATGTAAATAGAGCAGTTGAGTATGTAGCCTTTGGGGTTTGTCCTTTCTTACTTAATAAGATACATTGAGATTCACTCATGTGTTGCATGTATTAGAATTGTTGTTGTTGAGTAATACTCCATTTGTCAGACTATTTACTGGTTGATTTACCAAGTAGTGATTTTATTTATGCTTGAACCACCTTCCACAAGTACCCTAGTTCATTCTAACATTGAGTACTTTCACCTTTTATAACCTTAACTAGGGGGCCAGTGCACGAATTTGTGCACCTTGAAAGGAACTGTGGGCCACAAGGCTTCGGTGGGCACAGGGACAGGTCTTGGCTCATCCTCTGTGCCCCTGCCTAGCCCCTCCTGGTCCAAGGCCCCTGGTCCCTTGTCAGCAGGGCCATTGCTGCCACCACTGCTCCCACACGCTGAAGGCACTGGCCCTGCTTGCACCCGCTGATGGCACAGAGCGGTTGGGGCCAGTGCCAGCAGCGGGTGCCAGTGGGGCAGTGCCATCAGCATGTGCAAGCAGTGACTGCTGTTCCAATCTCCCCTCAGGAGCAGGGGGAGGTGGAGAAGCCCTCAGCGGTGATTGAGGCTGGCAGCTGCCACTTGCACCCACTGATGGCGCCAAGCAATCGGAACCAGTGCTGAGAGCTGGCTATGGGTGTGAGTGGGGCCAGCACTGGCAGCAGGTGCAAGCGCCTGGCAGGACCATGGCGCGCGGGAGCAAAGAATTTTCAATAACTACCAGAGGCTCACCTATGACAGTGACTGGCGCCCCTCCTTAGTCTGGTGTCCCCTCTCACCTGCTCTACCAATCCACTGCAGCCTACCATGTTCCACGCTCTGCTACATGCTGCCTGCACCTGCCATGTTCATGTGTGCCCCCTGGTGGTCAGCACACATCATAGTGACCGGTTGTTTGGTTGTTCCACCATTAGGTCTATTTGCATATTAGGGTTTTATATAGAAAGATTATTTTTATAATTTCAATTATATTCTCTTTTGTTTTCCTAACATGTTTCTCCAAGATTTAAATCTGCTGCACAAATTCCTAAGGAGATTTAAATCTGCTGCACAAATTCCTAAGGAGATTTAAATCTGCTGTACATTTCTGCCCAAATTAAAATTCGGTTTGGAGAAAGCAGGAGCGTACTTAATAAAGATAAGATGCCAAACTGCTGGATGTCCTCTTCAGTTTTCATAGTGTTCATAGTGATGGCACACGTCATTGTGCTCTTCTTCAGACTTCCTACTTAGTGCTCACAGCAGCCCTGGATGGTAGGTGGCAGTGTTTAGGTTGCACACAGGTGAAGAAACAGGCTCCCTGAGTTAGTAAACTGTCTCAAGGTCACACAGCTAACCACTGGTGGAATGATCAAATCAGAGTTTTGTGACTCATAGTAAAGTTTTCATTATTGTGAGAAGAATGGCAAACTGGGCTTGTAATTTGTATTAATATTTAGTGTAACTTCTCTGGAAAGCAGAGAATGAGAAACACAGATGATCAACAGTGACATTCAGTATTATTGAATAGGGTGTTATGAAATTTTAGCATTCTCAGTATTCTGTTGAGCTCTGGGAGTTACTCGTGTATCAAATAAGGAGATGAGTAAGCAATATAGGAAGAATAATGAATTTTGTACAAAGCAGTTTTAGAAGAAATTGTATTTTGCTGAAAGTCTTACTAATGTTAAAATGCTGAATCATAGTCTCTTCTGCCATGCATACAGCACCTTCTGTAATAGCAGTGCTTAGTGAGTGTGCAGTCAGCGGTTGTTGGATACCTGATTCTGAAGATTTTCCAGATTTGGGACTTGCTCTTTGAACCTTTGAATATTCATGTGCCAACCCTTTGTCTGCCATACTTAACCATGCTTACTTCTTGTGTATTTATAGTGCCTCTTTACAGTACTTCAATCAAATATTCCTATTGTTTTGGAATGCTTGGAAAAAATAAGTCAACTGAGTGAAATTCGGTTAAATTCTACTAGATTTAAGAGGGAAATTCTATAACGAGGTGTCCTTGGACTAAATTCTATTAGTCCCCCTGGATATTGCTTTTAGCATTCCCCAACATTCTGCATCCCTTTTGTCTTCTCAGAGGCCTTTATGGTTGGGTGTAGAGCTGAAATGTATTGCCTTCCTCTCATTTTCTTTGCCTGTTTTCATAAATGCTGGATGTTAGAAAGGACACAAATGTTTCTGAGCAGAATCCCCACAATTGAAGAGTCCAGGGCCTTTGATCAAAGTGAGGGTTTTCAGTGGCAATTGAGCCAGTACAATTCTGCCATTACAAGTGCACAAAACATACTCTGATTTATACACCAAGTATACAAGTCAGCATTAGGTCCAGCATCACCATTATGGAATACATTTCTAGGAGATAGAAATACACTGAAAATATTTTAAGGTTATTTCAATTAGTATTGCAATATTATTAGAAGGAGCAGTTACTTCTTAGCACTATCAGCTGCTCCTGTGTTTACTGTTCTGCACATTTGCCTTAGAAGATAGATACTCACTT
>PVJC01047786.1:0-12784 GCA_004026665.1 Murina feae
GGCTGTTTCTTTGTCTCCCCATGATCTATCTTCTCTGGGTATCTTGCTATATAGTTTTTTCTCTCCTGTGTTGATTTAAAGGCACAAAATACAACACAGTGAGGCACAATGCACAAGGATGTGAACCCAAATGTATTCACGATACTTATAACCCACTAATGGTTACCACCATAGAAAAGAGAGTTAGGAAGTAAAGAAGAAAGAAAAAGAAGAAAAGAAAAGAGAAAGGGAGTGCCAAAACAAATTTGGGAAAAGGAAGGCAAAGGAAAAAAAAAAGGTAACAGCGATAAAAAAGAATGAAATAAAAGGGAGAAAGAGATTGTATGGGGAGAAAACTCAAATAGAATAGTTACTAGTAGCAACAAATGCCATCTACAAAGACCTATAGATGAATGGAATACATCAACTAATCAATCAATGAACAATTAATATTTAACAAGGTAAACAGAATTAAAAAAATAACCAAAATACAACCAAAAAACAAAAAGAAAAAGCAAGACAGTCTCACCAACAATTATAAAAACCCTAGGATAATCAACAGTTAAAGAAACAACAGCAGAACAACAGAGAGAGAGAGAAAAAAATTTTGTATAATGAAGAAAGAAAGGAGTGAGGTATCTGTGGGCTTGGAGCAGGGGATTGGAAATTAGATATCTTAGTAGGGTGAAATTGTAACAGGGGGGTAAAAAGAGGGAATGAGGAGAATCTAAAGCATGAGTTGGTTAAGAGATAAAGGACAACAATAGGGGAATAGTGAGGAAGAGAGTGTTGGCATAAAGGTAAAGTTGAGATAGAGTAAAATGATGCTATAGGAAATCTGAAAATAGAATGAAGAACACTAATCTCAAAATAATATAAAGATAAAATAAAATGACTCTTAGAAAGAGAAAAAAATAGTAGTAGTAATAATATTGATTAAGAATAAAGATACAATAATTAAAAAGGTAAAATCAAGTGAGGAAAAAAGACAAAAAATTGTTTCTTAAAGGAAAAAAAAGAAAAAGAAAAAGAATTAAAAAATAAGAAAAGAAAAAATTTAAAAAGAGAGAAAAATGTGCAGTAGTGAGGGTCATTCACTTCTTCTCCTCTTCTGATTGGTGCGCCTTAGTCTTGTCAGCTATTCAGGAAAGTATGGAAGTTTCCTGCAATTCACTACTCCTCTGCGTCGTACACCAGTCCTGATTTAAAAGCCGGCAGTATTTCTGCCTTTATTTGTGTTTACGGAAGAGTCAGTTTGTGAATCAGCCTCTGGGTGGCAGTGTTTCTGGAGTGACCTCTTTGGCTACAAGTCCTCTCTAGCCAGCACTTAGGTTTTGTTTTCCCTATCACACTTAATACTAGTTTGGCGGAATGGACTGCCCCTGAACTGGTTTCCGAATCCGTCACTCCCTGCTCTGCTTCTCAAGACACACAAACAGGGTTTTCCCCTGTAGTCTCCATGAGCGACCCCAATTGGGTGCTCCTATGTATTGGGTTTAATAATCCCAAGCCTAGATTTAATAATGAGAGGGAAAAAGGAACCTCTCCAAAGAGATGCGCGGGCTCCCTTCCTCCTCCAGCTCTGCGCGTAACTCTCCCAATGTCTCTTCTCCGCAACCCAAAACTGAGGCTGTCTTTTCGTGTCCCGATCAGTTATGGGGTGGTTTTTTTGGGTTCCCTTCTGCTAGGAGCCTGCGGGACCTCTTCCCACACTCAGGTCACACTGGTGCCAACAGCCTCGGACTTTGTGGAGCGTGGACTGGCCCCGAGGGGAGGGGCGCAGACTCTGCTGCGCGGAGACTTCTCCTGCGCACGTTCAACTCTCCCACCTGGAATACAAACCACGCTTTTAACAAGCAAAATCTGACCTTTCTGTGAGGAGGTGCAGGGCTCGTCTGGGTCCACGTATTCTTGGTTTGAGCTCCGGTGTTCCTGGGTTCCTGGCTGGTCCCTGGGTGACCTGTTTGCAGTATCCCTGGATGTATACGTTTCTTGTAACAGTCACCCAAGATGGCCTTGTTTCCGCAGCAGATTCAGCAGCTCCGGGAGAGATTTCAGCAGCAGTGGAGGCAGCACCCGGTTAAGGGAGCCCCATTCAGGTTCTCCAACAGTCCTCTGGAGTATAGCTGTTGCACACCCACAAATTTCTATGCTTGGTACATCCACACACTCTCCATTCCTTCTCTCTCTCTCTCACTGTCTTTCAGTCTGCCTTCTCATCGGTAGCCATGTTCCTTCTCTCTCCTGAGTTCCTTATATTTTAGATATTAACCCCTTGCCAGATATGATTTGCAAATATTTTCTTCCATTCCATAGGCTGTCTTTTCACTTTGTTGATTATTTCTTTGATGTGCAGAAGCTTTTTCATTTGCTCTAATACTATTTGTCTATTTTTCCTTTTGTTGCCTGTGCTTTTGGTATTGAATGTTAAGGAGTTACTTTCTTGTGTTTTCTTCTGAGATATTTTGTGGTTTCAGGCCTTATGTTTAAGCCTTTAATTGGCGTGAGTTAATTTTTGTGAGTGGTGTGAGATAGCATGCCAATTTCATTCTTCTGCATGTGATTATCCAGTTTTCCCAGTACGTGTTTTTGAAGAACTATTCTTTCCCCATTGTATAGTCAATAATATACTTTCTGTCATAAATTGATCATATATGCCTTAGTTTATTTTGGGGTGGTAAATTCTGTTTTATTGGTCTATTTTTTATGCCAGTAATATACTATTTTGATTCCTGTAGTTTGTAGTATAGTTTGAAATCAGGAAGTGTGTTTTCTTCAGCTTTATTCTTGCTTTGTCTATTCAGGGTGTTTTGTGGGTCCACAGAAATTATAGTATTTTTTCCCTATGTGAAAAATACCATTGGAATTTTTATAGAGATTAATTACATTAACTCTATAGATGACTTTGGATAGTATGAACATTTAAGAAATATTATTTATTCTGTTGTCCCCATTATGCTCTAATTAATTAATTATCTGTCTAGACTTAGTGGGACAAATGCAGATGACCAGGAGTCAGCAATAATGGCCTATCCCCTGGTACTTCAATGTCTAGACAGCTGAGCGGAAGCGGAACACATGAACACACAAGACAGAGTTAGTATGCAATCACACAAGGTTTATTTACCTATTTCTAGTGGGTCCTAGGCTCCAGCAAAGGCCACCCAGCGATGCACTCTGAAAGACGGACAATGAAGACGGAGACAGACAGGTGGCCACAGTTGATTCAGGCTCACACAGCAGAACAGTCAATCAGGGGCTCATTTCATGGAGTAACTTGGAGTCCTCCTCTCATTAGGCAGGAGACGTCCACTGAAGAAAATCTGGTGCTTATCTAGCCGGCAGTAAACAACTTGTGTCTTATCAGTGTGGGCCAGATGGTGTGCCTTATGCTAGGAGCAGGGTGTTTACACTTTAAGGGCTTAGGGCATTCAATCAAGATAGTGGGGCGTTCACCATATTTTGGAAGTTACAGAGTATTGGAGTCCCCACACAGCAAACGTTTCACACAATAATTATTTCCACACATTAGAGGGGTTTCCTTATGACCATAACATTATTATAACACTGTTTCATAAACATAGGGTGTTTTCTCCATTTATTTGTGTGTTTTTCAGTATCTTTCATTGATTTTTTGTAGTTTTCAATGTAAATCTTTCACCTCCTTGGTTAAATTTATTCTTAAGTATATAATTCTTTTTGATGCTGTTGTGAATGGGGTTATTTTCATTTTTATCTAGATATTTCATTGTTAGTATATAGAAATGCAACTTATTTCTGTATGTTAATTTTGTATCTTAAAATTTTACTGAATTCATCAATTAGTTCTAACAGTTTTTGTTGAAGTTTTTAGGATTTTCTATATATAAAATCACATCATCTACTAATGAAGATAACTTTACTTCTTCCTTTCTGATATGGATATTGGCCTCTACATGGGCTGCCTGAGTGTCCTCATGGCATGGCAGCTAGTTCCCCCAAAGGAAGTGATCTGAAAGAGAAAGAGAGAGAGAAATGGTGAAAGGGGGGGGGGATGGGGACTTAAAATGAAAGTTAAAGTTTTTGATACCCTAATCTAGGGAATGATTTGCCATCATTCCTGCTGGATACTACTGCCCATACAGAGCAAGCCTGGTACAATGTGAAAGACGGGGCTCATTGGGGCCTGGGTTCCACAGCATGTATATGAGCCAAAAGTAACAGGGTATTTATTCTTTGGCTTTTGCACTACAGCCATGTAATTATCAGTGTTTATTTTTTCCCCTCAACTGTTTATTTTCTATGTCATTAATATTTTATAAACAGTACAGTATTTTAATTCTTTACTGATCACAAACAAAACTTTCTAATTTCTTCACTCTTCTACTTAAAAAACAACAACCATATGATATTTTTCTGCAATTTAACCAGTAGATGGAGCATGAAAACCTGACATTTTATTAACTTCTCTCATTAGGTTACATGTAACACCATCCTATAGCTTTGGAAAAGGCCTCTGCATTGGTTTAATCTTTTCATCTTAGAGATTTAAAAACAGTGGTCAGAGTCAGTACTAAATCCAGGTCTTTGGACTTTCTGCTTTTCCCCATATACTACCTGCTTCCCGAGAGCCTTGAACTCAGTTTCTTTTAATTATTCATTTGGTTCTTATTGTGCTGAATTCATGCAAAGATAAATAAAAAATTCATCCTTTAAGAAATTACAGTTTGATTGAAGGGATAGAGAAATAATTAATAAAATAAATGCAGTGTACTAAAGACTATGGTACTTTAGGATTTAGGGCTGTGAGATTTAGGGCTGTGAGATTTAAGAGTCATGTCATGATGTTCAAATAAGAAGACTGGTAATTACCTTAAGGAATTAGGAGAAATTATCTAGGCAGAGTTTGGGTGATAGAAGGGCATTCCTAGAAGAGGGCAAGCATGAGGAAAGATAGAATGGAGAGAAATAGCCTGGTGTCTATGAAAAATCAGCTAGTCCCATATTTTTGGTCCTCAAAGAAAAATTAAGATTCAGGTCACTCAAGTTCACTGAGTGCTAATTGTATGACCACAATTAGAAGGACAGCCAGCCCTATGATAACTTTGTAGTGACTTGGAGATTTTTCTTTGTTAGGCAGTCGTTCAGTCAGTAAATAGTTTTTGAAGACATACTATGTGGCAAGCACTGTTCTGGGAAACAGCAATGAATAACATAGATAAAATCCCTATCTTACATAGAACTTAAGTAATAAATGAGAAATTATAGAGCAAGAAAAAATAAGTACTTTGAAGAAAAATAAGGCAAGGTAAGGGAGAATGAGTGTATCATAGTGGGGGGCATGTAATTTTAAATGAAGTCACTAGGGTAAGCCTTATTTAAAACCAAAAACTCAAAAGTGGGTTGTGGTTTAATAGACGGATTGAGAAGGTCATAGAAGTCTTTTGAACTATAAGGTGATGAAACAATTATCACAAGTGGAAAGAAGATATAAAAATCAGGAATTTTACAAGAGAATACATATGTCTTTTATTCAATATGGCATACATATACCAGTATCTTACATGTACACACTATAGAGATGAACATGTAATACACTGAGGCTGGAAGTTGATGGTCCATGTTTCCTGAAGTTCATCTTAATGCTATCAAAATTGTGAAATGGATGCTTTGGAATTTCATGCCTGTGTTTCCTTATTGGTTTATTGAATAATAGTTTAGTTTATTTAATTAAAACTTGTGACTATTGGTGAGTTCATAGCACTGTACCGGGTGTTCCTATGTGCACTTTCCATGGCAAACAAATAGGCTGGCTATCTTTGGATATATTTTATAGCAAAATGCAAACAAATTTGGACTTTTTACTGCCTTTACCTATGAAGATTGCATATCATGATATAGATAAAAATGCAAGAATGTCTTTGTAAACTTTGACTTGTTTATTTCATATACATATATATTACCAGATATGTTTTATTGCAAAAAACATTGAAATATATTGAGCACTTATTTTTATTTTCTCATAGCTTGGGAAAAAGATGCAAATACTTTTATTCATTCCTTTGAGGAGCTCACAATATAGGGCAGATCAGTGAATAATTATAATAAAGTTTCAGATATTCTCTTTAATGTTAAAATTACATTGAATTTTCTCTCCCTCTCAAAGCCCCACAAAGGGCAGAGTCTGAGTTTCTTATTCATTCACTAGAGGGCCAGTGCACAAAATTCATGCAGGTACAATCTATAGGCCTGGACTGCAATCAGGGCCATATTCCTTGGCTACCAGCAGCCAGCCCTACTCTCTGCTGCCACCCACCCCCAGTTCCCTGTTTGCCATTGGGCAATCAAAACCTGCCAGTAGAGGGGAGGGGCCAAGAAGTTGGCTGGCAAGTCCTGATCACCCTTGGGGCCAGCGAGTTGGGGGCAGCTCCTGCATTAAACATCTGCCCCCTGGTGGTCAGTACATGTCATAGTGACCGGTCATTTTGCTGTTCGTTGATTTGCATATTACCTTTTTATTATATAGAATTATTGTGCTTCTAGTTCTTGCTAAATGTTAGTGGACTCATAACTGAATTGTTTTCTTTGTTCATTATCTATATGAAAAATCCCCTCAAAAATCAGATTGGGGTTGTTTGGATAAACCACTGTGTTATGCTCAATCAAAAACAATGTCAGTGATAATTGTCCCAATTATTCCAATGCTACGTATGTTTTTACAATCATTCTATTTGGGGCAGGCTAGGCCGGTTAGTTAGTTTATACCCCAGTGGAAAAACATTAAAAGACATGCTTCTGCAAAAGAGGGGGTAAGGGTATTGAAAGCTGACTTTCAGGGTTCCTCTTTGTCTTATGATTTATGAGTCCTTGACTGCCAGTCATCCTCGATATGTAAACACATGGTCCTTCCATGTTTATATATCAAGTTAATTTTATTTGTGTGTCTTACGGTGTAATATCCCCTTAGGACACCATATTATATTCACACCATGGGACAAATTTGGACAGACTTAGAAAAGAGTCTGTTTTTTCATGATCTCTGTGGGATTTGCTGCTGATGTGGTAACTTGAAAAACTTCTTCCTTTTTTTTCCCCACCAGAAACTCTGTCTCTACATTGAAATGGCAAAAAGAGAAAAAGTTCAATCCATCACCAACTCCTTTCAGATTCTAGGCTACAAATTGGGAGTCACAAAGGGCTTCAGAGTCAAAAGTAACTTCTTTTCAATTAACTCTTAATGTACTGACTTGGACTTTAACATGCATTTTGATTTTTAATGTGTTCTTATGAGGGCATTATTGTTTAAAGTTGAACCTAGTCACCTCTGTTGGGTCCCAGGCACCTGTGTCATTCCTGAGGTGCAGTTGTCCCATAGAACCTTGATCTCATACCCTCTGGGTCTGCCCCCTTTCACTTTCTTGGACTGGACAATCTTCCCACAAAACCCCAGCTGTTGGTTGCAGTACCAGCTCCCTGCTCAGCTCCTGATGAGTCTTCGGTCTTAAGGGTGGATCCTGTGGCTAGCCCCCAACAGTTATCAGGGGAACAGAAGAGAGGAGTTTGTAAAATACATGGACAAGCTCTTGGGGAGGAATAAAATTGTAGAGTAGAAAGAACATGGACTTTGAAGCCATACAGACCTGGTTTATGTTTCAGAACTCCATTTACTACCTTGTGATTTTTTTGCCAAATTTCTTGATTTCTTCAAGATTTAGTTCTCTAATTCGTTCAGTGGGTACAAAGTCACGAAATTGTAGCTGCTGTTGATTTCTACCATACAACACTGCTTCTGTGGCTGTTAGTTCCCTGTTCTTCCCGTGGTGGAGGACTTCCTCCTCTCTGCCAGCCCACAATGCAGGTGCCAGCTTGCCTCACATCCAAGCCAGCCGTGTCTAGACACTTAGGGTTTCCTAAGAAAAACAAGCTACATGATAGTTTCCCAAAGAGATAGTTGAAAGGCCATGCTTAATTGATTCCTTGTAGGCTCTCTGCTGGATTTCCTTTAGACTTGGGCTGACTTTCATTAGCTCTTGTGCACACCAGCACATTCTAATTTATGTGTCTGCCCTCCTAGTTCTCATTCCTTCTGATAGACATCCTTTTGGAACCCTACTTAACAGCCTTAACTGATGGCTGTGAGGCAGTAATGATCTGTAATTTGCACGCTTTTTAAAACAGTGTGTTAATCGCTTTACGATTTCCCCGCCATACTGTTAGCGGTGTGTGTGTGTGTGTGTGTGTGTGTGTGTGTGTGTGTGTGTGTGTGTGTGTGTTTACTTAAGGACTGATCTATGATACCAACTGTCAAAATGGGAGGACATAAAGCTAATCAAATCTATAATTTTTTAAACAGAGGCAACGCATTTTGATTGTCTACTATATTTTGAATGTTGTTTTAATAGCGTAGGCCAATACAAAAAGACTTTTGGGAGAGTTTACTTGACTTTAACTCCAGCACTGTATTCCTGCTAATGTACTGGACATCCTGCTGACTGGGAGTGGTGCAGAAGGGAGGATGTGATATGTAAATACACTAATCAGATCAATGCAAACCATAATTCCACATTCCTTTATAGGGTGTGTGGGACAGCTGTTAAAAGAGTGATGATTTTCGTTTTCATAGGTTTGGGTGAACTTCTTTAGCAAATCCTGTTTCCATGATTCTGTGATTCTAGTTGTGTTATGCTTGACTTTGATTATTTTTCCCTTTTGGTTTTTTGGGACTACATATGGTGGAAGTTGGCACTTCAGGAATAAGTGGCTAGTTTTATTTTCTTCTCTTTGTGACCAGTTGACTTGGAACTTTTGTTTCCAATAACTTAACTATGAAACCACATGAGCAGAGCTTTTGTAAGGTTTTCTGTGTGATCAGAGTGGGGGTTGATAATGTGTTAACTGTCTCAAAGGTTTTCTTAGGAAAGTGTGGATCATCATCTTTGGAGAAGAAACATTTTCTAAAAGAGTCAACAAATTATTTTAGTTTACCACAGTTAATGCCATTGTGTCAATGTTTTACTCAGGTCAAAACTTCTGGCCACTTGTTTTGTGTGGAAGATATATTAGTATCAGTCAGTCAGATATCCCCACCTTCCTGAGACCCTAATAGACCTCAGAGAAAGGAGGAACTGTTGGTAGTGGGACTTAAAAGGAATCAGAGTGCTCAGTTGACTTATCATAAGTTAAGAGGAGAGAAAAAGAGAAAAATAACCTGTGAATAAGGTTTGCTAAAAATTTTATTTTTTTAAATCAAAGTAATCCAAAAGAAAGATTTAAAGTAGTGCATATTCCAATGGCAAAGTGCGAGTTTGAGTGGTGATATTGCATAAATCATAATACTAAATTTTAGGAATGAAATTGTGTTGGATCTTTAATTCCTAAGTGGCTACAGGATCCAAACCACTCTGAATTATTCTGGAAGACAGTACTAATAAGGCAAAGGTTTTTGGCACTATCATATTATTTTCTGGGGGAGGGTAAATTATGAGAGTGGAGGTCTTTCTTTTATTTATGTAGTTATATATTTCTTTTTCAGTTACATTTGACATTGAATACATATTAGTTATAGGTGTACAACATAATGATTAGATAGTTATATAACTTACAAAGTGATCACCCCCATAATTCTAGTACCCATGTGACACCATGCAATATTACTATTATTTTTTTTTTGTCAACCCTTGCTTGAGGATATTTTTTTATTGATTTTTAGAGACAGTGGAAGGGAGGAGGAGAGTCAGAGAGGGAGAAACATTGATATTAGACAGACACTTTAATTGGTTCCCTCCTGCACAGGCCCCAGGGCTGGGGGTTGAGCCAGCAACCGAGATATGTGCCCTTGACTAGAATTGAACCTGGGACCCCTCAGTCCTTGGGTTGATGCTCTATCCACTGAGACAAATGGGCCAGGGCTACAGTTACAAAATTATTGATTATATTTCCTCGGCTGTACTTTACATTTTATTTATTTATTTATTTTTTTGTTAATCCTCACCTGATGATATTTTTCCATTAATTTTTAGAGAGAGGAAGGGTGGGGGACAGACAGAAGAAAAGAAACATCGATGTGAGAGAGATACATTGATTGGTTGCCTCCTGTACTGGGCCTGGGATCAAGCCTGCAAATGAGGTATGAGGTACATACCCTTGACCAGAATCAGTCCTTGGGCTGATGCTCTATCCACTGAGCCAAACAGCCTAGGGCGGCACTTCATATTTCTGTGCTTATTTTTATAACTGGCATTTTGTACTTCTTAATCTCTTTCACCCTTTTCACCCACCACCCAATCCTCCTTCCATCTGGCAACCATCAGTTTGTTTTCTATATCTATGAGTTTGCTTTCGTTTTGTTTGTTTGTTTATTTTAATTTTCAGATTCCTCATGTAAGTGGAATCATATGGTATGTGTCTTCCTCTGTCTGACTTATTTAACTTAGGAAAATATCCTCTAGGTTTATCAATGTTGTAAAAAAAAGGCAAGATTTCATTCTTTTTTATAGCAGTAATATTTCATTGTATATATGTACTACCTCTTCTTTACTCACTTGTGTATTGATGGGTACTTAGATTGCTTCCATATTTTGGCTATAGTAAGTACTGCTGCAGTGAACATAAGGGTGAATATCTCTTTTTGAATTAGTTTTTTGATTTCTTCAGAAAAATACACAGCAGTGGAATTACTGGGTCATAATGGTCACTCTAATTTTAAATTTATTTTTAATCCTTATTCAATAACATTTTTATTCCATTTTCTAGAAAGAGTGGAATGAGGGGAAGGAGGAGGAGAGAGAGAAACATTGACATAGAGAGTCACATTGATTAATTGTCTTCCACATGTGCCCCTACCAGGACCGAGGAACCTGCAACCAAGGTCTGTGCCCTTGACCTGGAATTGAACCCAAGAGCCTTCGGTTCACAGGCCAACACTCTAACCTCTGAGACAAGCCAGCCAGAGCTATTTTTAAAATTTTAAAATTGATTCCAGAGATAGGAAGAGCGGGAGAGGGAGGGGGGAAGAGAAAGAGAGAGAGAGAGAGAGAGAGAGAGAGAGAGAGAGAGAGAGAATACATTGGTTGCCTCCTGCACATACCTCAACCAGGAATTGAACTCACAACCTGGGTATGTTCCCTGACTGGGAATTGAACTTGCCACCTTTTGGTGTCTGGGATGATGCTGTAACCCACTGAGCCACACTGGCTAGGGTTCTATTTTTAATTTTTTTGAAGAACTGACACATTGTTTTCCATAGTGGTTGCACCAATTTATAATTCCACCAATGGTGCATGAGGGTTACCTAGTTTCCACATCCTTGCCAAAGCTTGTTTATGATTCATTGATGAAAGTCATTGTGACAGGTGTGAGGTAATATTTCATTGTGGTTTTGATTTGAATTTCAAATTTTCATTTGAAATAGGGTTATTGAACATCTTTTCATGTGTCTATTGGTCATTTATGTCCTATTTGGAGAAATATCTGTTAATGCACTCTCTCCATTTTTTAGTCAGATTGTTTGTTTTTTATGCTGAGCTTTGCTAGTTCTTTGTAAATTTTGAATATTATTTTTTTTATTTTAAACTTTTTTTAAAAATTCATTATTGGCTATATCTTTTGTAAATATCTCCTCCCATTTAGTAGGTTGCCTTTTTGTTTTATTATGGTTTTCTTTGCAGTGCAAAAGACTTTTTGCTTAATGTAACCCCACTTGTTTATTTTTGGTTTTGTTGTCTTTGCTCTAGAAGACATATTTAAAAAATTGCTAAAATGTATGTCAAATACTTTACTGCCTACATTATTGTTTTAGTTCTTATATTTAAGTCTCTAATACATTTTGAATATATATATATATATATATATATATATATATATATATATATATAGTGACTGTGAAGACCCAAACGACCGGTCAACTGAACAGCAGGCTGCATGGGATGACCAAGCTGGCAGGGTGGGTGGTTAGGGGCAATCAGGCTGACAGGCAGAGGCAGTTAGGGGAAATCAGTCAGGCAGGCAGGCAGAGTGGTTAGGAGCTATAAGTCAAGGATTGTGAGAGGGATCCCATATTGGAGAGGGTACTAGCTGGACTGAGGGGACTCCACCCCACCCCCCCGCCCCATGCACAAATTTCTGGGCCTCTAGTGTGGTATAAGAAAGTGGTCTAATATAATTTTTTTTTCATTTATCTGTCCTCTTTCCTAAACACCTTTTATTGAGGAGACTCTCTTTATCACACTGTGTATTCTTGCCTGAATGAGGCCTTTCTTGCTGAAATTCTTAAGAAATCCTCTGTGTGCAATGGTTTTTAGTGATAGAACAGATAAAACAGACTGATATTGTTTGTAGAGATCAGATGTCTACAGACAATTCAATTTAAATAAAAGTGCACTGACTTCAACCCATGTACCTCCACAGGTGCGTGTCTATCTGCTTCACTGACTATCACATGGATAAAAGCCCAGAAAACTCTGCTCATAGCAAATGTAGTTAGTACCTCTCAAAGACAGATTCTGAAGGAACGAAAAGAAGAAATAAATGTACATTTAACAACATTAATTGGTGAAGAAGAATTGAGATGTCGTACTAAAAATAAATATTTTTGGAATTCCATGTCCCATTGAGTATATTTTCTCAACCTCTTCTGAAGCAATCTACTTCTCTCCATACATTGTGCCATTATTATAGTCCAGGCCAGTAATTGTCTCTCTAAATTATTTTGACAATTTCTAATTGAATTCACTCATGTTTGGCCTCTCCCTTACCCCAATCTAATATCTGCACTGTATATTATCCATTGGCTTAAAACCTTTTATAGCTTTACACTGTCTGCTGGATA
>PVJC01047787.1:0-12783 GCA_004026665.1 Murina feae
GGAAAAGAACCGCGACCTCTGGTACCAGCCCTTCCCCGAGCCCGTGCGCGCGCCTCCGTACCTCTGTACTTTGCTTCCGCCACTCCTCTGAGTCTCAGACTCTTCTCTAGTTGTAGGATTTTCACTCAGCCAGCCGTCCTGTGGGTGCGAGTGGTGTCCGTGTGTTCTTTTCGTGGTTTTTCTGAAATAGTTGTTCACAACTGCATATACGGTGTCTACCTATGCCGCCATCTTGTTTTTCTAGAGTTTCTTAAAAACTATTTTATTGAGGTATAATTTACATATAAAATTCACCTGTTTTAAATATATAATTCAGTAATTTTTAGTAAATTTACAGAATTGTCTAAACATCACCACACTGCAGTTTGGGAATATTTTCATGAGCTGAAAAAGATCCCTAGAGCCCTCCGTATGTAGTCATCTCAGCTCCGACTGCTAGACCCAGACAACCACTTTTCTGGATAAGTCATATAAATGTATTATATGAATGAATGTGACTTTTTTTGTTTGGCTGGTATGTCTCGGTTGAATGTCAACCCATGCACCAAAATGTTGCCAATTCGATTCCCAGTCAGGGCACTTGCCTGGGACGTGGACCAGTGCCCAGTTGGGGCCATGCAGGAGGCAGCCAATTGATGTTTCTCTCTTGCTCTCCTTTCCTCTCTCTAAAATCAATAAAAACATATTAAAAAAACAAAAAAAATGTTGGTATATTTGATGGTGTCCATAGGTCTCTGAAAGCATGTTCATTTTTCTTCATTTTCCTTTCTTTTCTCTAAGTTGGATAATCTCCATTGTTCTGTCTTCATGATCACTGATTCTTTTTTTCATAATCTCAAATCTGTTTTTGAGACTCTTTGGTAAATGTTCATTTCTATTGTACTTACTCTGGCATTTCTGTGTTTTGTTTTATAATATTTTATCTTTTTATTGATATTCCCTATTGAGTTGTCATACTTTCCTTAAATCAATAAGGCATATTTTTCAGTTCTTTGAACATATTTATGATTGCCTTGAAGTCTTCGTTAAATCTAACATTTGGGCCCCCTTAGAGCTAATTTCTATTAAATGCATTTTTTTTTCTGGGTATACATTCTACTTTCTTTTCTTTTTTGTATGTCTCATAATTTTTTAATTGAAAACGGAACATTTTAGATCAGGGATCAATAAACCTTTTCTATGAAGAGCTAGATAATAATTACTTCAGACTATGTAAGCCATATAGTCTCTATAGTAACTACTTAACTCTGCTCTTGTGAGAAAACACACAGATAATATGTAAATGGTGACCATATGATGTCTTCCAAAAATTTTTTTTGTAAGAGACAGGCAGTGGGCCATAATTGGGCCATGGGCTATAGTTTGCTGATCTCTATTTTAGATAATACAGCAACTTTGGATTCTGATCTGCTCCCATCCCCAGAGATTGTTGGCTGTTGTTTGTTTACTTGTTTAGTGATTTGCCTGAACTAATTCTGCAGTATCTGTCTGCCTTGCAGTATGTGGCTACAGATGTCTCACCTCAGTTTTTTTCTTCTCATTCCTGTTTTTATTTTTAAAGTCTGACTCCCTAGGGATTGTCACCAGAGCTTAGTGGTCAGCTCCTAATCAGTAAGAGGTTGTATTTAAATATTTTGAGCCCAGTTAGCCTTCTACTACTTGCTGATTGGTCTGTGTATGGGTTGGGGAACACATATAAAGTTCAGTTTAGTCTGCCATGTCTTTTGTTTTCTGTGTGTGCAAGGCCTCACATTCAGCTTGTGTATAATCTTGAACATGTGCACACCTTCCAGATCCCCAGAGGTCTGTGAGAGCTTATCTGTGAGTTGGCCCACCATGGCTCTCTTGTTCTTGGGAGCTCACTGTTGAATTTCTGGCTCGTCTGTTTCTTGGCCCAACTGGTGCTGCAATCTCAGCCAGCTGTGAGGTTGATATTCCCTTTATTGTTTACCACTTATTTTCTAAGGTCACTTGTTTCTGACAATATCCTGGGCACCAAATCAAGCCATCAGTCACTCTCCAGCTGCAGAGCTGCTGGTTTTCACGTCTTGTCCTGACTTGTCCTGATGGAGTTACTTGCCATGAGGTTTATGTGAGTTAAAAGTGAAGGGCAGCCCTAACTGGTTTTGCTCAGTGGATAGAGCGTCAGCCTGCAGACTCAAGGGTCCCAGGTTCAGTTCCAGTCAAGGGCATGTACCTTGGTTGCGGGCACATACCCAGTAGGGAGTGTGCAGGAGGAGGCAGCTGATCGATGTTTCTAACTCTCTATCCCTCTCCCTTCCTCTCTGTAAAAAAAAATAAAAATCAATTACATATATATATGTGTGTATATATATATATATGAAGGGCAGATGATATAATTGTCATATAGGATCTATAGGTATCATCACTTAAAATTCTATGTGCCCTCTTTGTGTTTATGATGCTAAAGTCAGTACATTTGTTTTGTAAGAAGCAGTAGAGGATGAAAAAAAAAAAAGATGATTGTCTGTTTATCTAGGCCCTCCAAAAGCATTTCCTGCCAGGCAGTTGACATGTAGCCTTGGCACAATTTCAGGAAACTGTTTGCTTCTGTTTACCCCTTTCCTACAGCATCTCCTAGGAATTGAGATGAAGCATCTCCTTTAATTCTTTTACATTTTAGAAGCATCCTTTATATAGCACTTTAGAATTTGCTCTTTCTACCAGCACAATGAAAATTCTCATGTCTTTAAAAGAAGAACACATCTGTTTTAGTAGTTTAATTCTCTGGAAGAAAAGTCAAAGCCTTAAAGTGAATTAACCCAATAAAATGTACTTAGAATATTCATTTCCCATAAGATTGTTAAGATAAGTCTCTTTCAGAAAACTCAATGCAATTGTATCTGAATACATAAAACTTATTAATTATGGGATAATTGTTAACATTTCCAAAATCCTTCTTCACTAAGAAAAAGAATCCACCATTGAGAATGTGATCTACTTAGTTAATTTATAATATGATTTTACATAATATTTTAGAAATATTCTGTGAAGTGAGAGAGAGACTATATTTTTACAAAATAACTCAAAATGTTTATTCCTTTTAGGGAGCTGATTTGTTTCTAAATGTTTTTAATACTCAAAACTCAAATGCTAGGAATGCAAAAGTATGATAGCTTTATTGTAATTCTAGAAACTTATTTTAATTAAGTCTAACTGTATCTTTAAGGGAATGTGGTGGCAAATATATTATTTTAAAGATGAGAAACTTGAGACACTACAATAACTTGACATATATACTACATTTAAACATGAGCAAAGTTAGGTCCTCTCTGAATAGTAAACTAATAAATAACACACTTCCTTTGTCCTGCCAGAGAGAGCTAAAAAAGGATTCTAAGATACTAGCCAGCAGAACTGCAGACAGCGATGGATGGGGAAACAGGGCCAGACGCTGTGATGTGGCTGAAAGAATGGCATAGGAGCAGGTGAAAAGAATAGATTTTGTGATCAGTCCTGGGCCAGGGATCTGGAGCCAGATACAGATTGGGAGCATATACATGACCCAGGATCAGAACACAACCGTGGGTCAGAACTAGAATACCTCTGGATGGCAAGGATCAGGGCAAATAACAGATCGGAGAACAAGGGTATAGAAGATTGGCATGCAAACACCAATGGGAAGGGTAGATGTGGTATGATGAGCACATGTCCGGAGTTTGGAATCTCAAATGTAAGGTCTGCTTCTAGAGTCTGTGCAACATAGGTCTATGGGACCTCCTCACTCCTCTGTAATTTACGAGGTTTCATACTGAGTTGGAAGATGTGACCATGCCTTCGCATAACTCATACCAAAGGCTTATGCACTGAGACGAATGACTCCCTGCCTGAAGGGAATCAGAAGTCACTATAGCTTGCAGACACTGGAGAGTTCTGCCTCAGAGGCTGGAGATGTAAGGGCAGGAAGATGCAGCAGACCTCGGGTCCGCACTGGCACCATTCACAGAGTTATCTTGCTCTTGTGAGTTGGTGACTTTGGTCCCTTCCCTGACTGCTTATCTCTGTCTTGAAAACTATGTTGATTCTTGGACTGCCTGGCCTGTAACCCTCTCATCATGGAGTGACTGACAGTCCTGTGAATGTGCACCCCCTTTATATTTAGGACTCCAGTTACATATTGCAGAGAAAGTAAAGGATAGGAAATCCAGATCCAGGGTGAGACAAGCAGAATAATTGAGACAATCCTTCCTGTTAATAGGAAACTAGTATCACAGTCCTCTTAGGGATAGAGCTCATCTCCACACACACTGACTTGCCTGCCACGGAGTAAGCCCTAAATAAATATTGGTTGAATATTGAATTGTGGGGTCTGCAAGTGATGGAAGCACCTGGGGGGGGGGGGGCAGAAGGAGTTAAGGAGTAACCCCTGACACAGGAACAGGCTGAATGCAGCTTTCAGATGTGAGAAAGATGGAACTGTATTGCTATATAGAAATGTCCTAGAAATAAACTCAGGCACAAAGAAATAACTGACATCATCGAAGGCTATAGGACCATTCAGGGCAGGACTGGAAGCTGAGTTTCTTCGTTCCTAGATTTATACTGTGCACACTAAACAAATGGTTTGTGAAGAATCAAAACAGTGCTTAGGCCAGCAAAAAAAATTTTTTTTTAAATTAATATAAAGTTTGAGTGAAATTTTGAAGATGATGGAATCTAATTGATAACTTCCTTAATGTTTAACCTGTAGATAATCTCCCCTTTTAAAGTGCTCATGACAGTAGTGATTATGTAGAGAAAAAGCCTGTGATGAAAATGTGGTATAAAATTGTGTTCTTTGTTCAGCAAGTTAAAACAAGCTGGTCTGTAAGCAATTATTATCTTCATCAAAATTCCTAGCTCTAATGCTTTGGCGTCATTGGCCCAGCACGTATGCCTTCTCAAACAATTGGATGGATTTAAAACACTTAGGAGACGTTTGTGCTTATATCTTCACATAGCATCAGCTCAACAGTACAAAGAAATAACACACACATAAGATTTGGCATGAGGGCATAGTTTTAAAGAGAAAATCAAACCCAAACTGAAGTAAACAAAAACCCACAAAAATGCTTACATCCCTGCATACGAATGAACATTTTTTTATTCAGCCTTGTGATGTCCTCAGTAGCAGTGCCCCAGTTAGGGTTCATGAGTGATCTTCCTTACTCTTCACTCACTTGATATTTCTGAATAAAAGTTACTAGAGCAGCTGAATACCCATTACCAACATTTTTATATGGGTGATACATTCTAAAGAAATACCTTTTTGCACTTTTTTGTTTTATTTTTGGTTATTCCAAACAGCAACAAAAATGTGTTCAGCATTTTAAGGCGCCTGTTTGGGTGAGCAGTTAATTTAAAGTGATTAGCTATTTAAATTCTGAACGTGTACATGTGTAAGTGACCATGAAGTATGTGCCTTTGGATAAGACTGGCAATGTTTGGTTAAAAAGTAATAATCTTTTAAGATTAAAATATCTACACGTTTATTCTTAAAGTCACGTAACTTCTTTTCTAGAGGGCTAGGTTTCTGGTTAGATTCTTTGCTTATTGATTACATAGTCAAATATTTTACTGTACTAGAGATCCGGTGCATGAAATTCATGCACTGGGTGGTGGTGGTGGTGGGGTTTCCTCAGCCCAGCCTGCGCCCTCTTGAAGTCCAGGAACCCTCAGGGGATGTCACACTGATGACTTAGCGCTGTCGTGGAGGCGGGAGAGGGTTCCTACCACCGCCACTGTGCCACTGTGCTCACCAGCCTGTGAGCCTGGCTTGTGGCTGAGCAGAGCTTCCCCTATGGGAGCGCACTGACCACCAGGAGGCAACTCCTGCATTGAGTGTCTGCCCCTCGGTGGTCAGTGTACATCATAGCAACCAGTCATTCCACTATTTGGTCAATTTGTATTAGCTTTTTATTATATAGGATATTTATTTGAAATGACTGTAATTCAATAGCTATTTATTGAGTAATTGCCATTTGCTAGATGTTGAAGATGGTTACATTTTCAAGAGGTGCACTTTCTAGCAGAGTCATCAGATTGGGTCACGGTGAACAATAGTTGTGAACTAATGTTATGGGCTATGAATTCTGTCTTGTGTTCAAAGAGGGGGAGTAATTCATTCTGCCTGGGTGTAGGAAGAAGCCATAGAAGGCTTTATACTGAAGAAGTAACATCTGAATTGGGTCTATCAAAGATGTTAACTTTCTTGGTATTTTCTGGGATTGACAAGTTATTTATGAGATTGGAGCATAATCTGCCTGAAGCTAGCAATAATGAAACATTTTAGGTGTCTTTGGTACATCCAGGTGCAAATATGCACCAAGTAGTTGGAAGTTCAGGTCTGGAACTCAAGAGAAAAGGTTGGAGCTAGAGATAATAGTTTAGAAATATCAGCATATTTCATTCAAACCATGCAAGCAGATAAGATGCCTAAGGAGAGGCTATATGTAGAAAAGACCTAAAGAAAATCTTCCAATTAAAGGATATGTAAAAGAAGAGGTAGTAGTGAAGGATACTGGAAAATAGTGGCCCTAGAGGTAGGAGAAGGTGTTGTTAGTAATGCTGGGACTGTAGAGAATGTCAAGAAGGAAGCTCAAGATGCTGTAGAAAAAAGGAACAATTGGAACAAGAAAGAGCATTTGGAAAGAAAAATATAAAATAGTTAAAATAAAAACATTGAAGAGTTAGAAGGAAAAACTTAAAAAATTCCCCATAAAGTAGAACAAAAAGACAATGAGGTGGACAATGAAGGAGATCAGTCTAGGGGGTCCAGCATATAAATAATAGGAGTTGTATAAGAAGAAATTAAAGAAAATGCAGGGGATGAAATTTATTTTAAAAACAATACGGGAGCATTTATTGGCACTAAAGGACATGAGCCTCCACGTTAAAAAGGCTCACCATGTGCCTTAAACCAGTGTTTAAAAAAGTACCAAGGCACGTCATCGTGAAATTTCAGAAAAGATTCTGCAAGCTTCCAGAGACCAAAAAAGCATTATATTCTTCAGCTGCAGTATTAAAAAGTATATTAGCAGCGGGGCAACACCGTCTAAAATCTGAATCAAAAAAATACATATTTTTTACCTAGAATTCTTTACAAGGACAAACTGTCAGTTCAGGGGAGCATAGTTTGAAATCATTCTCAGCCTTGCAAAGTAGTAAAATATTCACTTCCTACACACCCTTTCTCAGAAAACAGCTGGAGGAGGCACTCACAAAAATTAGGAGGTAGAAAAGAAAGACCTGAAATGCAGGTGATACAACATGGTAGGTAGAGATTGTTTTCCCCAAGGAATAGGCATGCTTCTGGGAAAGGAGACGGGGGAAAGAAGATGCATTTTGACACAGTACAGGAACTTAGAGTCACATCTCTGTTTTCTCAGTGGTTACCTGCTGGCAGTAGTTAGAAGTCTTGAAAGTAGGCTTAGAACAGTTGCTGTGGGGAGCAAAAAGAGGATCTAAATCACTAAGAATAAGTAAAAGGACTGTTGGGCAATATTTAGTATCGGGCGGAGGTTTGTAGTGAAGCCTGTCAGTTTCTTTTGCATTTTGTAGTAGGGTTTCCGAAATGATAAAGGTGCTTTTTCTGTCAGTCACTTGCATTTTATTTATCAGAGATTAAAAAAAAACTTTTTCTTGAGATGCTCTGAAGATTTGCTTTTGCAACACAAACTGAATTATGGTCAGCAGAGGATCTATTTCTTTATGGTATTAGAATCTCTATGCTGGAAAGCTGAGGCTCATAGCAGTTGCATTTAATAAGTCATATTTGGTAGTACTCCCTCCTCCCCCGCACACCCACGTGAAGTTTAGAGTGAAAACTTCCGATGCATCTATAACCTAGAGTTTTTGAACCCTTAAGCCTTGGCTCTTCAAGTCTTGATGAATGCAAACTTGGCTGATGAGTTAGATATTCAGGAGGAAGGAACTAAGGACAGAATGGAATGCAAGTATCCCAAAGGAGAAGAAAAGAGGAAAGAAAGGAGGGAATGAGATAATAGATGTAAGTGGTGAGAAAAGCTTGGCCTTTCAGGAGACTGAGGATGGCTCTGTCCTCTGTGTGTCAACCATGTTTCCTAGCATTCCAGAAATGTTAGGGTGGGCTACCACTTAGCGATAAAGTAGACGTACACTGCCACTCCCATTGTATTGGTGTATAAATTTTTACAGTTATAACTATGACTATACACATGTTAATATGAATAACCTTTTCATAGTTTACTATTTTAATCACTCCCTAAGCATTTATGATTCCATTTGTTAAGAAAATAGTTAAATTGTACTGTTTATTTGAATCTATTAAGTATGTATATTTGGTTATCTCTGAACTAGACATGTCCCTTGGAGATTCTGATTCATAATATCTAAAGATATCTTGGACCAGAGAATTGTCCTTTGAAAAGCTCCTCAGATGATTTTTCCCCCCCAAGAGGACAAATATTTTATTCTTTATAGAAATATGAAGGAATTGGAAGATGCCTACGGTTCTCCTCTGGTGATTTCTACCATGCACCAAAGGTTGAGGACTACCATTGTTTCTAATTTGCTCTGCACGTTGCATCCAGAATTAATTTTCTCAAGTGCACATCATGTCACTTTTTTTCCTTAAAAATATTATCTTTCCACACCCTTCTGAATAAAATTCAAATTTCTTAATATCGCTTTCATGGCCTTTCTAGATCTGACCCTTATATCTGTCAGAGTAGGCTTAGCTTATGCTGCAATAGCATCCCTTAAGATTTCAATGGCGTAAAACAACAGAGCATATTTCTTATTCATGCAGTATGTCCGGCATGGAGTGTGCTAGTTTATTCAGGGACAGTCTGCTGCATTGACTGACATGGCTTTGGGTCCATGTGGCAGAGAAGAGAAGAATGGACATCTCTCACCTATTCTTTAATACTTTGACCAGGAAGTGACATCTATCCATTCTGCTCACAGACTGTTGTCCAGAAGAGTCACATGGCTCTGCCCAGCTGCAGGATGTCTGGAACATGTAAACTTCTGGAGCCTGGGATGGATATTAGCAAGCACTAGTAGTAGTTACCACAGACCCGTAATCTACCTTTTCAAAAAAATTTGAGGTGAAATTCATACAACATAAAAATAATTTAAAAATGTATAATTCAGTGGCATTAATTACATTCAAAATGTTATGCAACTATCACTTCTATGTACTTTCAATACATTTTCATCACCCCCAAAGGAGATCCCATACCCATTTCTTTCTCCCTCTGGCCTGTGGCCATCACTAATCTATTTTTGTGTGTGTGTAGATTTACCTATTTGGGTAGTTCAAATAAGTGGAATCATACAACATTTGACCGTTGCCTGGCTTCTTTCACTTACATAATATTTTCAGTGCTCATCACACTGCAGCATGTATCAGTACTTCATTCTTTTTGTGGCCAGATAATACTCTATTATGTACCATAAATACTAGAGTCTCGGTGCACGAAATTCATGCAAGAGTAGGCCTTCCTTCCCCTGGCTGCCAGCACTGGCTTCCTGCTGGCACCTGAGACCTGGGCTTCCCTTGTAGCTCTGGTTTCATGCAGAAAGTCGTCCGGAAGGATATGCGGTCTAATTAGCATGCTATGCTTTTATTATTATAGATACTACATTTTATTTGTCCATTCATCTGTTGATGGATATTGGGTTGTTTCTACCTTTTGGTTTTTGTGAATAGTGCTGTTATGGATGTTTGTGTACACTATCTGAACACCTGTTTTCAATCGTTGGGGTATATACCTAGCAGTAGATTGCTGGGTCACATGGTAATTCTATGTTGAACCTGTTGAAGAACTGCCAAACTATTTTCTACCTTTTTAACCTCTGTTATTCTAGTCAGAGAAGGACCAGTCATTGTTCTTAAAGCCAGTATTTCACTTTCACAGCTCAGGCAATTCCTTTGGTTCTGAATGATCTTCCCTCCTATTTATTGAAGTAGAAATTCTAACAATCGTTTAAGTTCAGTTTCAAGTCTCTTTCCCTGAATTCTCAGTAAGAATCACTACTGCTTCTGCAAATTCCTGTATTTCTTCCTCTTTATTTCTTTTATACCACCTATTTTATTCTGACTTGTTTATATGTACCTTCCTCACTAGGTTTTAAATTTGCTTGTAGGACTTATTTCTCCTTTACTTCCAGTGATATAAAAAACAGTTCTTTTGCAGATATTTAATATATGCTTGAAACTAATATTGTATGCCAAGTGTAATTGAAAAATAAAAATTATTTTAAAAAATAAATACTTATTTTATGAATAAATAAATGAATTCATAGTTACAGATATATAATCATTTTCTTATTGGCTTGCTATAGTTCATTTTTTGTTTTTGCAGTTAATCTAGAAAATGACTAAAGACATTAATCCTCATAATTATTATTTCAGGGATGCTTGAACAAAATTCAGTAAACTTAGTCATGAGGGGTAAATCATTCTTTAATATAGAGATGTTTGATTAGATCTAAGGTTAATACCACAGAACAATGATTGGTAACCAGTTTCAAATCAATAAATTTTTAGACTTTAATTTCTTCCAATCTGAAATTATCTTCAAGCCCATGAGAGAAGGAAAAAGGATTGTTCAGCAAGATGAACAAGTGAGGAGACCTTCCAGGCTTAGCTTTTCTGAGTCTACTTTTGTCTCCTCTCCATTTAAAGAGCACCTGGCATCTCATTTTCTCCCAGGTCCTGCCCAGCATCATCAGTCGAGTACTTTCCTTAAATAAATAGAAAATAGCCTGGTATTTGGAATAAGCTCCCCCCTCACCCCCTCACTCCCCACCAAACAACAACATTACAGAGCAATAAAATAAATGGACTTAAGTCAGACTGAATCTTTTTTAAGCTGCTTATAGAAAAAGAACCTTGATTTTATGTATTGTATCTTTTATGCACTTTGGCATGGGAGAGTGAAAGGCACTCATTACATGATATTCAGACAAGGTAATAGATTCTACTATGAAAAAAGGGATAAGTTAAGCAGTTATCTTTTAAAACTAACATTTACGATTTTGTTAAAATGCCAATTATAATATTTTATAATCACTGAAGTCCAAATGAGATTTACCATTCTGACAAAATTAATGTATATCTTAAAGGGTATGGCTCTAGGATGTTTAATTTATTTTTTACAATATACAAAATAAATCTATTATCAGATTATAGATACAAAATAATTTGCCATTTACATGCAATAAACATTAATATTTCAAGAACGATTTTAAATATATGTAATATACATTAATATTTCAAGAAAAAGATTTTAAATATAATAATATCAAAACTGTGCTAACATAGTATAATATTATAAAAGTTGTAGGAAATATTAAAAATCTGCAAATAACAGGATTACTTCTATTCTAAAATATTTTTTTTTCTCTGGCTCTATTTTTGTTCATCAGTTTATATTGTTCATTATATTCCACAAATGAGTGAGATCATGTGTTATTTATCTTTCTCCGACTGGCTTATTTCACTTAGCATAATGCTCTCCAAGTCTATCCATGCTGTTGCAAATGGTAAGCATTCCTTCTTTTTCATAGCAGTGTAGTATTCCATTGTGTAGATGTACCACAGTTTTCTAATCCACTTGTCTGCTGATGGGCACTTAGGTTGTTTCCACATGTTAGCTATGGTAAATTGTGCTGCTATGAACATAGGGGATCAAGCCTGCAACCGAGGTATGTGCCCTTGACTGGAATTGAATGTGCGGCCCTTCAGTCTGTGGTTGGACACTCTATCCACTGAGTCAAACCAGCTAGGTCAGGATGTTTATTAATAACCCTATAACTTATGTTAGTTATATTGACCAGGAGTATTAAGTAAATTTTGCCCCTTAAATTCTGTTTAGATATAAATAAAATATTTTTTATACCAATAGAACATTTTCAGGTTGTGAGAGAAAAACATCTACTGTCTTGATGTATATATAGGTATATGCTAGAAATTTTCTACAGGTTTTCATTGTCAGTCAAGACAGTAACAGAAGGGACTATTCACTGGAGGAATTGTTTGAGGAAGAAACATAAAAATTAGAAAGTTATTTACAAACAGATGTGGTATTTTGTAACCACATGCACAGTTAACCAACATTGCTTACTGAAGCTATTTTGTAGTCTGGAATGATGCTTGGTAATACTCAAAAGCAGACAAGGTTGCAATTCTGCTAAGCTTACCTAAGAACTGGGGGTAGAGAACCCGTAGCCTTGCTCTAGAGTAGTGATGCTTACCTTTTTTGAGACCATGAACACCTTTGAGATTTTGTTACAGGCTACAGATCTCTCTTTCCAAAAAATGCACTATATGCACATAAGTAATTTTTCTTTGTATTTATTTATTTACATATATATTTTTTATTGTTGATAGTATTACAGATGTCTCCCATTTCCCCCCTCTCTCCCGCTCCTCCAAGCTTTTTACTCCCCCACCCACCCCCCACCCCCCTGTCCCACAGGTCTTCACCACCCTATTGCCTGTGTCCTACAAACTCTTCAATTTATCTCTTCTCATCCCCACAATCTCCACATTGAGGTATATAATAATTTTTCATTCCATTTGAACATCTCTGGAAAAATATGTAAGAAATCACAGTGATTGCCCGAAGAGTATAAAAGAATCTTCTATAATAAAAGCGAAACATGCAAATGTGACCGTTACCACCAGCCAATCAGAGTGGCTGTATGCAAATTAACCCAGCCAAGATGGAGGCCAACAGCCAATCAGAGCGGCTGTATGCAAATTAACCCAGCCAAGATGGAGGCCAACAGCCA
>PVJC01047788.1:0-12794 GCA_004026665.1 Murina feae
AATTCTCTCTTTTAGCAGATTTCTTTTGCTAACTACTATCAAGTTATTTACTCAACTTCCTACAAGTAACAATTACTTATAAGTAACCCTAAACTGGTATTTTTTAATAGTCAAGAAATCTTGTATAGTTTTATTCACAAATGAACCTTGTCATCTACAATGAGAAGGAATGCTTTAAAGTGTGTGAATTAGTCACAGTTGTCATAAAGACAAAAATATATAATTCACCCAAGTCAGGGAAGTAGTTCAGAAGGATCAAAGAGCAAACCAGAGGTCTGGAAAACCTTTCATTACATTCCCAAATCTGAGTAGATTTACACAGTAGTCAATTATTTTTTAAAGTGCCTTTCTCATATAGAATGGATTTTTAGGAATATCCAACAATTTCAATGCAGATGCAAGGTATGATCTTAACTTCCCAGGTCAGAGCATAGAAGTATGTAGAGTTTTGTTAAGAGTCTTCAAGCTCGCCCTGACCGGTTTGGCTCAGTGGACAGAGCGTCGGCCTATGGACTCAAGGGACCCAGGTTTGATTCCGGTCAAGGGCATGTACCTGGGTTGCGGGCACATCCCCATTAGGGGGTGTGCAAGAGGCAGCTGATCAAAGTTCCTAACTCTCTATCCCTCTCCCTTCTTCTCTGTAAAAAGTCAATAAAAATATTTAAAAAAAAAGTCTTCAAGCTCTACAAGATGGAAAGAAAAGAGACCTGCGCACAGACCAGCCTTACTCTTTGAGTGAACATTTCGTACTTAGAGTGCACTCCAAAAGCAACAACCCACAAATGGCTTTCTATTTTAAATTCTTGCACTCACACATTCATGTCACTGAGGCCCAGCTTTCCATTGAAGTGTTTTCCAACATCACAGCCAAACCATACAGCCTAGAAATAGAGGGAAGAAGAAGAAAGTCAACATAAATCTTATCTTCCTACTACACCAAAGATGTGGAAGACGAGGTTTTAATCCCAAAGCAGAAGACACAGAACAATACCAACCTCTCCATCTTTGATGGAGGCAGCAACCATCTTTTTCAGTAAGTCAATGGGCTGGTTGTTATATAGAGTTTTTCTCCCTCCAACCATATTGCTTAAGTAGTCCACTGTGTAAAGTTTGTTGTACTTGTGCTGGGGCCGAGGGTCATTCACTAAACAAATCTATTGAGATCAAGAACATGCTGATGAGAACCGAAAACCAAGAATGTCAAGCAAGACACATATGTCTCCTCTAAGTTCATATGTCTGCATCAAAGCTTATTACCCCTGCCTACAAGAATAAGCATTACAACTATATTGCTAAATAACAGAGAAACGAAAGGTGGCAAGGTCATTGAAAGAGTTCCTTGCATATTCTAATTAGCCCAAGGGACACATTTGGGACCTGCATCTTTCCTACTGGCAAGAATTACCCCAAAAGTAATTCTGAAGAATTCCATGCAGCAAGGCCAGATGATAGCGATCCCATCACTATAAGATCCCTGCTTTCAAGTGACAAGATGGGCTCAACCCCTAGCAATACCTCAACTGAGTTAGGATTCCAATAATAAGACTTTTGCTTATAAAAGGGTCAAGAGGACAATAAAGGAAGGGCGTCTCTGGTCATCTTGCTAGGCAGTGGAGGAGACCTGAAAGAGGGCAGGAAAAACTAGGATGGGATACTGCTGCCTTCTATGAGAGAGTCCCCAGAGTGGGAGTGGGAGGGTACATTTCAAAGGTTCTTTGAAACCAAATAAGAAACATTTTTATTGTCTTTGCACCTGGGAATGATTCTGGGCCCCAAACCAGGGAAGAATGTGGGAATTAAACTGACTGCTACCCTATAGTTAGAAAGTCTCTAAAGAGAGGCAATGGGAATCCTGATATGATTAACTTTATTAGGTCCATCAAATACCTCAGAGGAAGCAGGGGGAAAAGTTTGTTTAGTTTGATGATCACGCATGCTAACCCCGGAATCTTACAACCTTCCCTGTAGTCAACAGGCATTTGAAAGTAAACAGCCAGTGGCTGCCAGTGCCAGTCTCCAACCTTATCTTCCATATTGAAGAGTGGCTTGACATGTTCCCTGTAAAACTCCAAGGGTGTTATGGGGCCAATCTTCTGGTAATTTTTATCTTTGTCTCGATACTCCCAGGTGAACGTCTCTGGTGGGTTACCCAAACAGATGCACACCACTCGGAATACCTGGGAGAAAGGAGGAATACAGATGAGTGATGGCTAGCGGAAAGTGTTATTTACTGCTTCATTTTCCTCAAACTTAGGAAATGTAAGAAATCAGTGGCTAAATTCAAGCCAGAAATTTCACAGGAAATCTAATATTGTTCCAAAAATTGGAAGGCTGATGTCCAAGATGTGGTATCAGTCAACTTCTGAACTCTTAAATAAACACTCCGAACAACACAATTCTGAAATATTAATATTTAGTGCTTAGTATTTGCCCTGCAAATTAAACTTCCTTAGCCAAGAAACCACTTCCCACTGATACATAAGACCTGGGCTGCTGCTCTCCTGGTTACATTTCAAGTGACAAATAATGACATATATTTTACAAATGGGTTTCCTTCCCTTCATTCTTCTAGGTTTTTGCTTTGATTGTGACAGGGGTTTCTACTTAGAGAAAAGTCATTAACTTTTCATTTGGATGACAATGTCTGATAAAAATATTATTAGAAAAAGAATAACTTTTAGTAAGTAGTAAGGTACCACTTTTTGGGTTGTGAGACCATAACGTATTTTCTAATGATGTCACACCTTCAAGAAAGCATCACAACAATTAACCTTTATATTATTTTCATTGGAGTATAGAAAGTACTTCCTCTTCCCTTTAAGAAAAAATTTTTTTTATTGATTTCAGAGAGGAAGGGAGAGGAAGAGAGAGACAGCACCATCAATGATGACAGAGAATCGTTGATTGGTTGCCTCCTGCACGCCCCACACTGGGGATTGAGCCTGCAACCTCAATCCCCACTGGGAATCGAACCATGATCTCCTGGTTTATAGGTTGACACTCAACCACTAAGCCATGCCAGCCGGCAGTACTTCCTCTTCTCTATCAAATTTGCTATATCTTTAAAAAACAACAACACTATAATCTGCCCCTTCCTTCTCCACTGTTACCACTGTGATCCAGTTTCATCACTTATTATCTGCATTATTTGAACCATAAATTTGCATACTCCATTACCTTCAAGAGAAAAGAAACATACTAAACGTACCTATTTTGTGCTAGATACTAAATATCTGTTAAGTTTACATAATTCTCTTAACACTCTCTTAAAGTATAATTTTCCCTCCATCTTTTTTTCAAAAGAGATCAAGGTCAAATTAAGCAACCTATTTAAGGTCACACATAATCAGTAAATAGCAGAGCCAGGATATGAACGGAGGTCACACACAGTAAAAAAAAAAATTTGCTTCTTGGTTCAGGATTTAAAGGGGAACATTTACTGAACATCTACTATGCCGTGCTACAACTCTGAATACTACGCCTCTTATTCCTCTAAGTAATAGATATTGTTCCCATTTTTTTTTACAGATAAGGAAAGCAAAGTTCAGGGAAATAAGTTGCTTGACTGATGTTACAAAGCCAATAAATGGCAGAATTAGGATTTGAATTCCGAATTCACTTTAGCGCTCTTTCTGTAACATCATGAATTAAGCATTTAACATTTACTATCACTTTCTAGGTTTCTCCAAAAGATGATAAACTTCCTACGGGTAAGGACCAGGTCATGGATACTTTGTGTCTCCTACAGCATCTAGCACTATATCTGACCTAGAAATAATAGCTGATCTGGACATTGTTCCGTTCTGCACAACACTACAGGATGAATAATTTTAGAAGCACCACTTTCTTCAAGTCACCTTCCTGTTCAACAGTCAGGAATGCTTCCTTAGTACCTCCTATAGCAAATCTAAATGCCATGACCTGATTTATTTTTTTACCTTTCCTAAAACTTTTTTTTAGATAGGCATAACTTACATTCAGTAAATAGCGAAGTATACTAACCTTAAGTATCAATTCAATTTTTGATTAATTCAATTTTTTACGTATACAGACACCCATGTAACCACCATTCAGATCAATCTATAGAACAGCTGCAGGGCGCCCGAGGTTGCAGTCAGTAACCCAAACCTCCCTCAATGTAAGCACCATTCTGGCTCATATACCCATTCATTAGTACTGCCTGTTCTTTAACTGTATGTAAATGGAATCATACAGCAGACTCTCTTTTGTATCGGCCTCCTTTGTTGATAGAATGCTATGAGATTCACTTATGGTGCGATGAGTATCGTAATTTGCTCTTTATTGCTGTGTATTATTTCACTGTGTAAACATGTTACAATTTCTCTACTCTCCTAGGGATAGACCTGTGAACTGTTTTCAGTTTGGAGTATTATGAATAATGCTGCTTACAACACTTGTAACTAAATAGTTTTTAAAGGGGTTGAAGGAATTTACATGCTCACCAGCAAAGTAAGAGAGTTCCCGTTGTTGTGCATTCTTGCCAATACATGGCATGACAATCTTACTTTTCTGGTGGGTATGTAACGTGGTCTTAACCCGCATTTCCCTGATAAGCATGGCAGTGTTTTAAAGGCTCTCACAGCTCACCCATCCCTATTTCCCGCCCTGGACTCTGAACTCCCGCCAGGCTGGTCTGTGTCTATCTTTACAGGCTGCTCAATGCACCCAGCTCACTGTCACCTTCGTAACTCTGTCTCCTGTGTTCCTCAGACCCCAATCCTAGTCCCAGGCTTGAAAGCTCAGTGCAAGATGCCCTTCCTCTGGAAAGTTTCCACCAGTTAGTCCAGCTCACTCTAACTGCTCCCTTTTCTAAATACTTGATTCAACATTTGATGCCACAGTGCCCTTTACGTCTCTCTAATGTCTCCCTCATTGGCCTTAATCTACTAGCGACAGGATCTGGGTCTTAGAATATCTCACTGAATCCTAGAAGAACCACATTAAAAACACTTTCCTTAAATCAAAAGTTCTTCTCCAGTGACTGGTGTGAAATTTGAATTTAGGAATTCAAACGGAGCTTCTGCTCTCTTTAAAAACACTCTGATGGTGAGGCCTTACTTTCATGGATAGGCAATGTTTCCCTAGACTCCAACATCCAGAACTAGGTCAAACATGCCAGCTCCGACTGTTTCTGACTGATAGACCATGGATTCACACCTGCCACAAGCTGATTACCATAGATTATCACCTATCAATTCCATTTATAATTAAGGACACATCCTTCTTTTTCCTCTAGTTAAAGGAAGAACAATGGCAACCAAAATACTGTTATGTTCTCATTTCATAGTTTAGAATCTTATACCGTGGCAAATTCTGTATTGGATGGAGTGACTGCCGAACCAGTTTTTTTAAACTTCAAAATGACGTGTACCAAGTACAGGTAAGATTAGGTAGCCAATCCTACGCATGTAGTAGTCATTCTTGAAGCAGTGGAGCTACTTTACCTTTTAAATAACGTCCTCCTAATTCTATGGGCTATTTCTATCCCTATGATCTCAACCAGGGCAAGAGGATCACAGAGGATCGCCTGAGCAAAATCACAAAGGTACTCTACAAGCAGGCAAAAGGGAAGGCGGAGGAGCAAAACAAAGCTACAGCCTGTAAAAAACACACCTCTCCTCTGACCTCCGCTCTGGAGAACTCTCTTCCCTCACTCTACTCTCCTCCCCTTCAGAGATGTCCACTCCCACCTCTGTTCTAGAGAGAATCATCTATGCCTGCCTGCTTTTTTTTTTTTATATATATATTTTTATTGATTTCAGAGAGGAAGGAAGAGGAAGCGAGAGATAGAAACATTAACGATGAGAGGGAATCACTGACTGGCTGCCTCCTGCACACCCCCTACTGGAAACCCAGCCCGCAAGTGGGCATATGCCCTTGACTGGAATTGAACCTTTGAGTCCACAGGATGACGCTCTATACACTGAGCCAAACAGCTAGGGCCCTGCCTGCTTCTTAACCCTCGGCACACCATTTAAGGAGCTAGGTTTTTGGTACTCCTTAGCCATTCTTGAGGAGTTGAACAGTCAGGACTTCTCCAGATTAACTTCCAGGGAAACTCATTAGATACCCCGTTCCTACCTGGCTTCCTTACCCACTAGGAAATGTACACCCAAGATTCCCCAACTCTTAGTCTGCATCCACATGTCATCATCAACCACTGAAACTGCAACGTAGTTATTTCTCTTCATCATCCCCAGAGCGTTCTAGGCCTCAAAAACCCTGGAACATGTAGAAACCGATACCACAGCTCAAATTTATTCTCTGAACCAAAGCTAGAAAACAAGGACCAGGTCTGCCAATGACATTAGACCTATAATTAAGGATAAAGAGACTCTTAATACGTGTGTTATTATGGAAGACAGAACCTGCCCCTACAGTCTTTTAACAAAGGCAGATTAAGCTACAGGAGAAGGATGCTTGCCTTTGATTTGTGATGCTCTGTTTTCTAAGACAGCATCTTCCTTTGCTAGGATTTACTGTGTGGTATATGAGCCTGAACCACCTTAGACCATCTCCCTTTTAATGTTGTATCATTCTCAGGCTGGTTTCCAGCACAAAAACGAACAAGCAGGGCATCGCATTAGCAACTGCAATCGAGCGACGTTAGCCATGGCTTAATGAGCTCTGGGATTCACACGGACCAGAGTCATTTCGTATTTGCACAGCATCAAGGCCCCAGATGGCAACTTTATCATGAGGACATTGCCACTGGAAACTACGGTCAAGACAGTGACAATGAGATAAGGAAAGTTTTGCACTTAAATGATATGTATTTTCAACTAGTAATTGTTGTCACATGTGTATGAACATCTGTGGGATTTTGATCAATTCTCAGTCATCCAAGGGTAGTTTTTCCAGGTCAGCCAGGTCCTGACCAAAAAAAGGGAGGGTAGGCCCAGGCCCAATGAAGATTAAGACAACAAAGTGAATTTCTGTGCACTCTGAAGTACATCCTAAGTAGAAATACGAATGCTTTACACTATAATTTACATAGTACCTTCCTATGCACTTGATTCCCTATCTAAAGTAAAACGTGTTCAATCATTTCCTCCTTCTCCCCCCAAAATACAATAGAGTCCTATATTGAATCCTTTTGCAGGATAAATTCTTACACCTTATTGCATATGTTTTATGAATGTGAATTTTTATCAAAGGTACATATAAGGAATGAATGAGAATAAGGATGGCATCCCTTTCTCTTGGGTTTTAATAAAACTGATTTTAGACATGCTACATCGTTTTATATCTAAGACCATTCACATTCAGTCAGTCTGTAACACTCTGGAAGGAATATCTGGCTCCAAGCCAATTGACAAGAGTTAATTAAACAAGCTCTAATCTTAAATAATCTCCAGGGTCCCTGCTACTGCATTTTCTTGATAAGAGACTGCTGTTCTGAAATAACATTCCCTGTTCGCAAAGGTACAAAACCGGCAGTGAGCTTTGGATATCCAAGTCTGCTCTCTGGTGGGCAACTTGGGAGTGTCACCTGCTTCTCATGAAGGTGCCCGTGGCGTTCAGGACAAAAAAGATACCGGACCCTGAACGTAAGTCGTGATACAGAACTGAAGACTGGTGAATTGAATCAGGATAGGAAATGGTGAAAAGGAAAAGGACACAGAAAGCATGAGACATGACACATAGGGAGACAAATATGTGGCTTCCAGTTTAAAGACAAATGATGTGGGATTGAGTTAATTTCCATCCCCATGGTAACTAGCAGATAGACTCAGTGAGAGAGGAAGGCAGGAGGAAACAGCTGACAACCAGTGATACGTAGGAGGGCGAGAGTTTAAAGCCACCCACAGGCAGACGCGATACTGAATTCCTGAGAGCGCACAGCAAGGGCTAGCGCATGGTTACTGTGTCCTTAGTAAGTTATTAAGGACTCCAACTTTTTAGCTTTACTGATGGACAAACTAGGCTCAAAGGTAAAATGACCTCTTGATCAGAGTAGAATGGCCACAAGTACATAAAATTGGTTACAGAAAATAGCTGAACTTTGAAGAAAGTTCAGTGCTGCTGGTAAATGAGTTAGTTCCAAGAGGGAAGGACCTTGGTGACCACAGAGAACGGGGAAAGAAGGGAAGATGGCTCTCTACTGCTTTCTGGTGGGGATCTGTTTTTAAAGTAAATAAAAAAAAACACAACAGCCTGGCCTGCAAAAGCAGGCAGGGAGATACTCTCTGGAGGCATCATATATATTTTCAGGCAAAGGAAACACATAAAAAGGTACATTTAAAAAGTATGTGCCCTTTCTTCTGTGATGATAGAGGAAATGAGTGCATGCAGGGAGCTCCACATAGATTACAATAGTCAAATGATGATCCTGAAACCACTTCTAGAGTATTTGTTTTGTTTTGTTTTTATTGGTTTTTGAATTAAAGAAATAGAAATTCAGTCTCCAGGCCTACTGAATCTGCATTTTAACAAGATCTCGAGGGTAATCATACACACATGAAAGTTCGACAGCACTAGTTTAGACCACACCTATTCTTTCCTTCCTCCAAGGCCTTGCTTCTTCAATTATTAGTTCTCTCACTGATACATCCCTTTCCACACACTGGTTCCCTCACACAGCCCCAAGCGCCAAAGGCCTTCTCTCATAGCTGCAAGCCCTCTACTTCAAGATACCATATCACCAGTTCTTTCCTTTTCCTTGTCCTCTGCATCAACCTGGTCCAAACCACTATAATCTCTCATGCACACAACCGTAAGAGCCTCCTGCCTGGCCTCCCCATTTCCTCTCCTCTTGTTTTACAATCCATTCTCAAAGCACCAGAGGGAATATTTTTAAAACAAAAATTAAGCCACAACACTCCTCAGTGTTACCCACTTGGAATAAAATGCCAACTCCTTATCAGGGCCTATAAGCCCCCTATCAGCGGCTCTTACTTCCTCTACGCGATCTATGTCAGCCACTCCCACATTCTTTCCAGGCTCAAGTCTCAGTGCCTCCTTTCCAGTCCTCAGAAAGACAAACTCCCTCCCAGGATTGCCTTTTGCACTTACTGTCCCGTCTGGTATGCTGTGTCACAACCTTTGGCAGCTGAATTCTTCTCATTACTTATGTCTCAGCTTAGATTTATCCTTAGAAAGGCCTTTTAACATTCCTCTCTATTTTCCTAACCCCTTCCCCATACTTTATTATACTTCTCTATAAATAAGCTTCTTGTTTTGCCCTTTATTTTTTCTATTGTGACTTGGTTGTATCCATTACTCATTTGTTTTGCTTTATATTCAAATTCATTTAAAATAAAAATAAAAAAACCCAAAAAACAAAATAATCCACCCATTTCTCCCACCCACTAAACCCACACTTCTAGCAATCTGTTCTCTGTATCTATGAGCTTGGGTTTTAAAAATATATAGATTGCACATATAAATCATTTGGTATCTGTCTTTCTCTGTCTTATTTCACTTAGCATAATGCCTTCAAGATGCACCCACGTTGTCACAAATGGCAAGACTTTTTTTTTGTGGCCAAATATTATTCCATTGTGTGTCTACATATACACACATATATAACACACACATCCATTCATCCAGTGATGGACATGTAGGTTGTTTCCATATCTTGGCCACTGTAAACGCATGCTGCAATGAACATGAGAATGTAGCTATCTTTTTGAAGGGTATTTTTCTTTAGGCAAATACCCAGAAGTGGAACTGCTGGATCATATAGTTCTATTTTTAAAATCTGAGGACCCTCCAGTGCTCTCCATTGTGGCTGTATTCAATTTACATTCCCACCAACAGTGCGTAAGGGCTCCTGTTTCTCTGCTTCCGTGTCAACTCCTGTTATTTCTAGTCTTTCTGGCTGTTATAACAGGTGTGAAGTGATGCCTCACTGTGGTTTTGATTTGTGTTTCCCTGCTGATTAATGATGTTGAACACCTTTCTGTGTTGTTGGCCATATGTATGTCTTCTTTGGAAAAATGTTTATTCAGACCATCAGCCCATTTTTAAATTAGACTGCTTTTATTTTTGTTTTGCTATTAAATTGTATGAGTTCTTTAGATATATTGGATATTAGCCCCTTATCAGATATATGATTTGCAAATATTTTCTCCAATTCAGTAAGCTGGCTTTTCAGCCTATTGATGGTTTTCCTTTGCTGTGCAGAGCTTTTTAGTTGTATGTAGTTCCACTTTATTCTGCTTTTGCTTTTGGTGTCCGATTGAAAATTGACCACCAAGCCCTATGTCAAGGAGCTTGATGCCTGTTTTCTTCTAGTTTTATGGTTTCGGGCCTTCTTTCCATCCTTAATCCATTCTGTTAACTTCTGTACAGGGCATGAAACAGTTTCATTCTTTTGCATGTGGCTGTCCAATGTTGTCAACACTGTTTATTAAACACTGCCCTTTCCCCATTGTATGTTCTTGGTTCCTTCATTGTAAATTAACCGTACATGTGTAGATTTATTTCTGGGCTCTCTATTCTATTTTATTGATCTATGTGTCTGCTTTTATGCCAAAACCCTTATTTTAATTACCACAGTTTTGCAATATAGTTTGAAACCAGGGAGGGTAATGCCTCCAGCTTTCCTCTTTTTCAGGACTGTTTTTGGCTATTCAGAGTCTTTTTAAAAAATATATATATATATACATATATATTTTATTGATTTTTTACAGAGAGGAAGGGATAGGGATAGAGAGTTAGAAATATTGGTGAGAGAGAAACATCCATCAGCTGCCTCCTGCACACTCCCCACTGGGGATGTGCCCGCAATCAAGGTACATGCCCTTGACTGGAATCGAACCTGGGACTCTTGAGTCCGCAGGTCGATACTCTATCTATCCACTGAGCCAAACCATTCAGGGCTATTTGGGGTCTTTTACGGTTCCATATAAATTTTAGAAGTCTGTCCTATTTCTGTGAAAAAATTCAACTAGAATTTTTATAGGAATTTCATTGAATCTTTTATTACTTTGGACAATATAGACATTTAAACAATATTAATTCTTCCAATCCATGAGTATGAATTATCTTTCCATTTATTTGTGTCTTCAATATCTTTCATTCATATCTTGTAGTTTTCAATAAACATGTCTTTCATTTCCTTGGTATAATTTATTCCTAGGTATTTTATTCTTTTTGATACAATTGTAAATTGCACTGTTTACTTAATTTCTCTTTCAGATAGTTTAGTAATAGCATATAGGAATGCAACAGATTTTTGTACATTGATTTTGCATCCTGCAACTTTACTGAATTCATTTATTAGTTTTCAGTTTTCCAATTGAGTTGCTAGGGCTTTCTATATTATATATAGCATGTCATCTGCAAATAGTAACATGCTTAACACTTAGTAGATTCTCAATAACACTTGTGAAATTAATCAGTATCAATTTTTTCCTTCTCTCCACTGTCAACCTTTTCAAAACTATCTTCCATTTCTTGACATGATGCCCTCCTTTCCATCTAGCTCCTACCCTTCTCCATTCCACTGATACTATTCTACAAACAGCCTATTCAGGAAATCCAGCAGCCTTTTCTCAGTTTTCTGTGGACATGTCTGCAGCACCTGACACTGATGACCTACATCAGAACATAGTTCTGGCACTTGCTTTTACAGAAAGAGACTAGGGGCCCGGTGCACGAAATTTGTGCACGGGGGGAGGGTGGGGAGTCCCTCAGCCCAGCCTGCCCCCTCTCACAGTCTAGAACCCCTCAGTGGATGTCCTATGATGGCCCCAGTCTGCCAGGCTCCTTTTGTGTATGTGTGTGTGTGTGTCTCACCACTGGGGACCTGCCCCCAGCCACATCTGAGGCTCGGAGCAGTCCTCCTGCGTGTGTCTACCTGCTGGGAGCCTGCCCCCAGGCACACCATCGAGGCTTGGAGCAGGCACCCCCTCTATGTTGATCTCTCAGACTCTTGCCCTCCCCTGCATGTTGTTCTCTTTTTTGAGCTGTGGCCAGGGCTGGGTGTGCCTGCCTCCCAAGCTTGCCTACTGCCCATCTTCCTCCAGCCACCAGAAAGTAGGGAAAACCCCGCCTCGTGGTCAGGCCAGCCTTTTCCTGCTCCCTGATCCCCGGAAGGGACCTGGGGAGCCGCCAAGCAGGCCGCTGACTCTTTCCCACTCACCCGTCCCCTGCTGCCTTCCTTTCCCACTCCCTGGTGCCACCAAGGGGTCTGGAGACCCGCCAAGCAGGACCCTGGCCCCTGCAGCCTTGCTTTCCCGCTCCCCGGTGCCCCTCAAAGGGCCTGAGGAGCCGCCAAGCAGGCTGCCAACCCTGCCGCCTCTTTCCCACTCACTGGTCCTGGGTCCTGCGCTGTTTTGCCCTGCAGCCGCTCTGTGCACTCAGGAGGTCCCTCAGCCTGGCCTGTGCCCTCTCACAGTCTGGGACTCCTCGGGGGAGGTCCACCTGCTGGTGTGCCAGACCAGCCTGGGTGAGGGGCTTTAAGGCTGCCCACAGCTCCCATTGACCCAATGTCCCAGCAAGGCTGGCTGGACGCAGGTTTGTGGGGTTTATCTCCTATAATTGATGCTGTTCCTTTCAGAAGCCGAGAGTTAGTAACGGAAGCCTCCTTTCTGCTTCAGCTCGCGGCTTCTATAATGAAATAATGTTACTCTTAGGCCTGCTGTTTCCTTCAGCTCCCAAGGATTCTATGATTTATACTATGTTGCAAACATGCTTTGTTTTGCTTTGGGCGAGGATTGGGGCCGGAGCGCAGACAGTTTCACTTTCACTCCTGCTGCAATGGAAGCTGCCGTTTACTCCGTGAGTGGCGGCCGCCATGTTGGCTGGGTTAATTTGCATACAGT
>PVJC01047789.1:0-12780 GCA_004026665.1 Murina feae
CAGCCTGAACCCAGCCTGCCATGCTGGTCACTGCTTCTGGGTCTAATCGCTGGCTCTGTCCCCTCCTCAGCCTCAGCCCAGCTGGGCATGCTGGTCACTGCCTCTGGGTCTGATGACTGGGTCTGCCCCCTCCTCAGCCTGAGCCCAGCTGGTAATGCTGCTCACTGCCTCTGGATCCGATTGCTGGGTCCACCCCGTCTTCTGCATGAGCTCAGCTGGGTATGCTGGTCACTGCCTCTGGGTCCGATCGCTGGCATCACCCCCTCCTCAGCCTGGGCCCAGCCGGCCATGCTGGTCACTGCCTCTTGGTCCGATTGCTGGCTACGCCCCCTCCTCAGCTTCAGCCAAGCCAGCCATGCTGGTCACTGCCTCTGGGTCCGATTTCTGACTCTGCCGCCTTCTCAGCCTGAGTCCAGCCGGCCATGCTGGTCACTGCCTCTAGATCCGATCAGTGGTTCCGCCCCATCCTCTGCCTTTGCCCAGCAGGCCATGCTGGTCACTGCCTCTTTTCCAATCGCTGGCTCCGCCCCCTCCTCTGCCTCAGCCCAGCTTGTCATGCTGGTCACTGTCTCTGGGTTGATCGCTGGCACCACCTCTGCCTCTGCCTGAGCGAAGCCGGCCATGCTGGTCACTGCCTCTGTGTCCGATTGCAAGCTCCGCCCCCTACTCCGCCTGAGCCCAGCCGGCCATTCTGGTCACTGCCTTTGGGTCCGATCGTTGGCACCACACCCTCCTCAGCCTGAGTGCAGCCGGTCATGCTGGTCACTGCCTCTGGGTCTGATCGTTGGCTCCGCCCCCTGAGCCCGAGCCCAGCTGGCCATGCTTGTCATTGCCTCTGGGTTCGATCGCTGGGTTCGCCCCCTCCTCAGCCTGAGCCCAGCTGGCAATGTTGGTCACTGCCTGTGTGTCCGATTGCTTGGTCCACCCCGTCCTCTGTGAGCTCAGCTGGCCATGCTGGTCACTCCTCTGGGTCCGTTTGCTGGCACCACCCCCTCCTCAGCCTGAGGCCAGCCCGCCATGATGGTCACTGCCTCTGGGTCCGATCGCACGTTCCGCCCCCTACTCAGCCTGAGCCCAGCCGCCCATGCTAGTGTCCTACTCCTGGTCCGATCGCTGGCTCTGCCCCCTCAGGCTTAGCCCAGCTGGCCATGCTGGTCACTGCCTCTGTGTCTGATTGCTGGCTCCGCCCCCCTCCTCAGCCTTAGCCTGGCCGGCCATGCTTCTCACTGCCTCTGGGTCGGATCGGTGGCTCCGCTCCCTCCTCAGCCTGAGCCCAGCCGGCCATGGTGGTCTCCTACTCCTGGTCCGATCGCTGGCTCCGCCCCCTCATTCTGAGCCCAGTTGGCCATGCTGGTCACTCCCTCTGGGTCTGATTGCTGGCTCCGTCCCCCTCCTCAGCCTTAGCCCGGCCCGCCATGCTGGTCACTGCCTCTTGGTCAGATCGCTGGCTCCGCCTCCTCCTCTACCTGAGCCCACCCGGCCATGCTGGTCACTGCTTCTTGGTCAGATCGCTGGCTCCGCCCCTTCCTCAGCCTGAGCCTCGCCAGTCATGCTGATCACTGCCTCTGGGTCCCATCGCTGGCTCCGCCCCCTCCTCAACCTGAGCCTAGCTGGCCATGCTGGTCACTGCTTCTGGGTCCGATCGCTGGCTCTGCCCCCTTCTCAGCCTAAACCTAGCCGGCTATGCTGGTAGGTTTCTCCTGGTCCAGTCGCTGGCTCTGCGTCCCACTCAGCCTGAGTCTAGCTGCCTGCCGCTGCCTGTGCCGTACCTGCCTCCATATTGGCTAGGTTAATTTGCATACACCTGCTCTGATTGACTGGTAGGCGTGGCTTGGCTTGTGGTCGTTTCTTAAATGTCTCAGAGAAACGGTTAATTTCCATATTACTCTTTTATTAGATTATACTATAGGCCCAGTGTATGAAGTCGTGCACCTCTGAAGTTCCTTGTTCTCGTCAGCAGGATCGAATCATAACCAAGTCCCCCACATCCTGACAGGTCCAATATTGTGAGAAGATACAGGCCAGATTGGGGTCCCCACCGGTGCACAATCAGGGTCAGGGAGGGATGCGGGAGGTTGGCCATCTGCGAATGGAATGCGGTGGTTCTCTAGGCATGTGTAGCACTTTTGGCCCAGTCCCAATTAGGCAAGCCTGAGCAGTTACCTAACCTACCAGTTGGATGGTCTGCTCCCTGGTGGTCAGTGCACGTCATAGCGACTGGTCGACTGGTGGACGTCTCCGCCCCTGGTGGTAAGTGCACGTCATAGTTAGCAGTTGAGTGGCCTCATGGTATCATTAACATATTACTCTTTGATTGGTTGAATGGCCGAATGGACAGTCTGCATATTAGGTTTTTATTATATAGGATGTCGGAAATGGCTTTTGGAACGAAATTACAGTTTCTAATGTGTCCCAAAAAAACTCAGGATACTGCTTTGCTGGAGGCTTCTCCACTCCCTCTGGGAGTTCACCAATGTGAGTCCTCCTGTGGGGGTAGCCATGGTTTTGCAAATACTATGGCACCAGCTCTGTACTCCCGAGGCCATGGCATTGCCACTCAGGACATCCCCTTCCAGATCTTCTTTGGCCGCTCCAAATGCGCTGTCAGACCCTGGGGAAAGAGGGAATACCAGCTGGACGCTGGGTGTGCGTGAGGTGCCGGATTATTTTCTACTTCCCACAATCCTGTAGTATGACCCTTTCATCTGCTGGACTTTCCAAAGTTGTCTTTTTATTCATTACTAGAGGCCAGTGCACGAATTTATGCACCTTTGCGGTCCCTTGGACTGGCCTGCGGGATCGGTTCATAACCAACTCTCCCACATCCTGAAGGGTCCAATATTGTTAGAAGGTGCAGGCGAGGCTTAGGGTGCCCACCAGTGCACAATGAGGGCCAGGGAGGGAAGTGAGAGGTTGGCCATCTGGGAAGGGACTGCGGTGGGGCTCCAGGCTGGTCCGGCACGTTTCACTCAATCCCGATTGCCCGGACCTCAGCATGAAGCTAACCTACCAGTTGGGTGGTCTGCTCCCTGGTGGTCAGTGAACCTAATAGCGACTTGTCGACTGGTAGACTGTCTGCCCCCTGGTGGTCAGTGCACGTCATAGTGAGCAGTTCAGTGGCCTTAGCATATCATTGAAATATTTCTCTTTGATTGATTGAATGGACGATTAGACTCTCAACACATTAGGCTTTTATTATATAGGATATGGGAAAATGCTTTTGGACTGCAAATCCTGTTTCATGTGTCCCAAAAAAATGCAGGATACTACTTTGCTGGAGGCTTCTCTTATCCCTATGTAAGTTCACCAATGTGAGTCATCCTGTGCGGGTAGCCATAGTTTTGCAAATTCTATGTCACTAGCTCTGTACTCCTGAGGATGAGGGACCCCACCAGTGCACAATCAGGGCCAGGGAACGATGCAGGAGGATGGCCATCTGGGGAGGGATTCGGTAGGGCTCCAGGCGTGTCCAGCCCGTTTCACTCAGTCCCGGTTGGCCGGACCTCAGCTGCAAGCTAACCTACTGGTTGGAGCATGTTCTCCCTGGTTGTCAGTGCACGTCATAGCGACTGGTCTTTCAACTGTCTGCCCTCTGGTGGTCAGTTCATGTCATAGTGAGCAGTTGAGTGGCCTTAACATATCTTTAGTATATTATTCTTTGAATTGTTGATCTGCTGATCAGACACTCAGTATATTAGGCTTTTATTATTGAGGATATCAGAAATGGCTTTTGGAACAGAATTGTAGTTTTTAATGTGTCCCAAAATTGAATACAGGATACTCCTTTGCTGGAGGCTTCTCCACTCCCCCTTGCAGTTCACCAATGTGACTCCTCCTGTGTGGGCACCCATAGTTTTGCAAATACTATGTCACCAGCTTTGTATTCTCGAGGCCGTGGCGTTGCCACGCAGGACATCCCCTTCCAGGTCTTCCTTCATTGCTCCAAATACGCTGTGTGACCCTGGAGGAAGAGGGAATCCCAGGTGGGCACAAGGTGTGCGTTGGGTGCCGGGTTATTTTCTACTTCCCACAATCTTGCAGTAAAACCTTTTCTTTTACTGGATTTTCTAAACTTGTTTTTTTATGCATTATATGGAAAGGGTGCTTTTGGACCACAATTGCAGTTTCATGTGTCCCAGTATAACACAGGATTTTCCTTTGCTGGAGGCTTCTCTGCTTCCTCTTGGAGTTCACCAATGTGAGTCATCCTGTTGGGGTAGCCATAGTTTTGCTAACACCAAGTCATTTGCTCTGTACTCGGGAGTCTCGTGGAGTCGCTCCACAGGACATCTCCTTCTAGGTTATCCATGGTCACTCCAAACACACTGACCCGGAGCAGAGGGTATGCCAGCTGAGCGCATGGTGTGGACAGGTTGCTGGGTTATTTTTTACTTCCCCTAATCCTGCATTAAAATCTTTTCGTTTGCTCGATTTTCCAAACTTGTGTTTTAATGCATTTAATGAAATCGTGCTTTGGTACCACAAATGCAGTTTCTTGTGTCCCCCCAAAACATAGGGTAGTCCTTGCTGGAGGCTGCTTTGTTCTGTCTGGGAGTTCACCATTGTGTGCTGGGCAATGTCGGTAGCCTTCAACTTGGGAAAGATAGGATCACCTGCCTTGTACTGCTGAGGCCGTTACTCACCATGCAGGCCACTCCTCTTCTAAGCCTACCTTTGTTGTTCAGAACATGCTTACTGACCAATGGAAAGGGGGAATGCCAGGTGGGCACAGGGCATGCACAGGGTGCTTTGGGCCCGGAAAATCAAGGCCTTCTCTGAGCCACCGCCCTATATCAATGACTTAATCAAGGGTAAACATGTAATTTTCTTTTTCATTCTCAAAACACAGAAGGGCTATGCCTTTTTCATCTTCTTTGCCTGTATCCCATTCTTCCTTGCTGCTTGTATCTGCGGTGTTTCCGCCTTCTCCCTCACTTTCTCTAGTGCTCTGTTGGACCTTGATAATGTCTTCAGATTTTCTCACTGTACAGAATGTAGTCAAACACTGTTTAAGTTAAATATTTTACCCTTTGTTCTCTCTGTATAACCTATAATAATAATGTGCTTCATGTTGATATTTACTGCTTTGTTGCTGACAATTGCCTGATAGAGAAGTTGGGGTACTTCACTTGGATGGAAAAAGTTTAGCTACATCAGAAAGCAGGTCTAATTAAGCAAGTTTATTCTGTATCTATACAAGGCTAAGTGGACTCACACATGCATGATACATATAAAGAAAGCTCTTGCTGGCACCAATAACATGCCTGTGTTTCTATCTGTCATTGTCAATCGTGAATTTGGTTGACACTGCTATTATAGAGAAAGGGTGAGTAGCGATATTAAAATATTTCTCCTAATTTCCTTTCAGTGTGCACGAATTCATGCACCAGGCCACTAGTATATGACAGACGTACGTTGGAAGAAAAGTCTGGCAATATAAAACCTCGTATTCTGTAGAATAGAAATAAGCTGGGAATGAGGATACTGTGGCAATTTGCATGAGTCTTCTGAGTGTAAATTTTGATAGAATGTGATTCATGACTCTTCTGTCCAGTTTATGATGACTATCAAAATATTTTTTTTAATTTTAAATTGGAGAATATGCAATGCTGTGTCTTTCAATGACTTTTCCTATCTTTCTATCTTGTCCCTTATACTTGATTTTTGTATGTTAAGGATTTTGAATCAAATATAAAGAAGTTTTACTTTTACAGCCACAAATTCATGTAACCAATAAGAAGCAGATGAAGGTAATGAAATGGAGTAACCACGTGAGAGGGGAAAAAATGTTTCCATGCAAAATTTAGTAGTTCTTCTAGGTGGTAGCAAATGATTGCATTTTATACATTTACTATTATATACAAAATGCTCACTTCTAAAATTAGAAAAACAGTTCTGGAATAGTAAAAGAAAACACCGGTACCTTAAAAGTTCTAAATGAAATCAAGAGGCTACTATCACCTCTCTTTGGAGAAAATAATTCTAAATTAGGTAAATTCCTTAAAAAGGGAACCGGTGCTATTGAAACTAGAACAAAAGGGAGATCACTGGAAACGTTTACCCTTATGCTTGCGACTTACAACCACATTTAATAAAACACCCCCAGAAGATCCTTTCCAGCCCCCACCCTTTTCTACCACCCTCCCTACCCTCTACTTTCCCTTCCTCCACCATCTTTGTCTTCAGATGGGCAGAAGCCCTGTGATGCTTAGGCTTTGCCTCTGGAGCCATTTTTTAATCTTTGCCCAGGAAAATCTGCCACTTTAAAGATTTTCAGGGTCATTCTCTTTACCATGTTTTTCTTTTGCGTTTTCATTATTGTGCTGTGTGTTTATACATGTCTATGTATGTTTCTTATAGATACATCATTAGATGGTATTGCCAAAATGTTTTGATTTGTAAGTTCAAATTTAGATTATAAAAGAGTCCTATTTAATTGACTTAAAACAAATGAACACTCATACAAATAGGAGAAGTAACAGAAACTAACACAATTGCTTTTAAAGTGCACATGAGGCAGGATTAATCTTTAGTGAAGAAAAATTACCTTATGGATGTTGGCTTAATTAAGGACATGCAGCTGTTCACTGCTCTTTAGCCTTGGATCCAGCTGACCAGATGGGAACCCAGGGTAATAAGGTGGAGACTTTAATGTGTCCTTTTGCAAGGTTACAAGGACATAAGATGCCTCAGTTTAAGATCCAGACACTTGTGATAAAGCCTGAGTAGGATGTAATGGTGATTTCAAATGATTGCACATAAAGAATAAGAGATGTGGCTCTGGATGGTTTTCTCAGTGGTTAGAGTGTCAGCCCCACACACCAGAGAGTCAGGGGCTTGATTCCCGGTCAAGGGCACATACCTCGGTTGCAGGTTTTAGTCCCAGCCCTGGAGATACAGGAGGTAACCAATCAATGTGTCTCTCATATATATATATATATTTTTTTTTTCCTCTCCTCCCTCCTTCTTTTCCCCTCTCTCTCTAAAAAAAAAATAGATGTGTTTGGTAAAAGAAGGTACAAGGAATGGAAATATATTTTTATTGAAGACAAAAAGTAATTTTGTTCTAAAGTAAATGCAGCATGAAAATAAGATAGAAGATCAAAGGTTTATGAAAGGTGCAAAATGTTTGTGTATGTTGTAAAAGGTTCATAGAAACGGAATCTTGAAAAAGAAATTTATGGTCAAACTAAGACTGGAACAGATTTGTTTCACTAAAATAACTGGGATTTGAGTTTCAGTTGAAAGGACAAAATTTTTTCCCTCTGCTATTGGTATGTTGTTAGTATGAAATTATAAAGGGAATCTCCCTTTACAAAAGGAGGAAATAAGACTAGTGAGGCCTATCTGATGTTAGGAAAGTGAATTTCAGCCAACTTGCCCTCCCTCAAGGATAAAAATGTATTAATGATGATTCATGTGTATTTTATGTATTCTCATTGGGTAGAAGCATTCCCATCTTGAAGGGTTACAGCCATAGCAGTTACTAAAATACTTTTAGAAAGGATTTTTCCTGTTTGGAAAAATCCCTTCAGAGTCCCATAAGGAAAGGAGAACTCATTTCAACTAGACAAATTCTACACCAGGTTTGTAAAACTGGGCTGATACCATAGTATTGCTGTTGCTCTTACCATCTCCAGCCTCTGGTTTTATAGAACCAACTGACATGACAAGTAAAATTCAATTGGTAAAACCTACTGAATCTGAATCTTTTGATCTGCCTTGGCCTAAAGCCCTTGGTATTGCTTAATTTAAGATGTATTCTTTTTGGTAAATATCGATTGTCCTCTTCTAAAATTGTTACTAGAAGACCTACCTGTGAAACTGGGTCAGAGACTATGCAAAACTGTCTTATGAAGGAGACCTTCTGACTTATTACAAAGAATTTCAAAGGCTCTTGAAATTCACACAAGCTTGTGGAGTAGTTTTTCCACAGAGCACTCTGGGAGACGAAGACACTGAACATTATGGCCAACAGCCTAGATATATGATCCATCAAAAAGGACATCTCCACAAGGATTCCCTCCAGCAAGGCTGGACCATACTGGGTGTTGTTAACTAATCCCTGAATTGCAAGGTTAAAAAGGTATTGATAAATAAACATATGTTTTTCATTTTATTTGTGTGTGTGTTAAATATTAGTTTTATTTAACCAGTTTTTATAACTGAATATTCTATAAAAACTTTACGGATTGTACAGTTTATATATATTTCAAACTACTGATTGAAGAAGTAGGTCCTACAGATGCAAAAACACTGCACCAAACAATTCAAGGTAAAGGCAGATTTATATACTGTACAGTTCTCCAAACAACCTAGGTATGTGCCCTGACTAGAAATGGAGCCAGCAGCCTTTTGGCATACAGGATGACTCTCCAATTAAGCAAGCTACCCAGCCAGAGCTGTCCAGCACCTTTTTAGAGTCTGTACTAGAAGGGAAAACAAACATTATTCCAGACTTTTCTGCCACCCCAAACCAGCAAAACATACTTTTTAAAAATACAGTACAAGCCAAAAATAATGAAAATTAGAGCTTCACATAACAATCTAGACCTCATCATTATACTTTCTTACTATTGTGTATATTTACTATATAAAATAATGACTTTTCGACAAAGAAGGGTAGTTGTTTTTTATTTTTAGAGTTATAGTACTTAAAATCAATTGACAATGAATAGCTTGGATATTTTAAACCCTGCTTCCAAGTGTGAGCTAAGAGTGAACTTGTCTCAGGCTGTGAGGTCCCCCTTGGAGCCACAGGTGTCCTGCTGTACAATTCCAGTGTCATCAGAAGGCAGCCTGCCAATCAAAACTCATCGATCTTCCTCTGCAAATATTTCAACATGGAGTCAATTCCTTGAGCAGAGCCCCAGATTTTCTTCAGCCCTTCACACCTCTCATTGGCCTGCTTCAAGTCCACCTTCATGTTACAGCGCACAACTGGATTACATGACGCAAGCTCCTTAATGCGAACCATGACTTCTTGGATGGAGGTCCTGGGCCAGAACACCTAAGAGGTGGCTGAGGGGAGCAGTGGGCTCCACTCCTGGTCAGTGCTTTTTATTTTAAAAGGTTCCCAAACCTGCACCTCATTCACTTGAATATATCTTATCACACCCCAGCTTATAGGAGACCTCAAATTAAAGTTATCTAGAACAGAAAACCACTCAGACAAAAAGCCGATGGCATTCAAAACAAATGGCTTTTCCCAGGGTTCGGGACTGGGCTAGCCAACTTCTGCTATGTACAACTCTTATTTCATAGCTGTTTTAACATTTATTTCTTGGATATTTTAGCAACCTTAACTCACATGATAAGATGGTCACTTTTCTTTCGGTTTTATTCTTTATTTTATTTTATATTTTTGTTATCCTTACCCAAGAATATTTTTCCATTGATTTTTAGAGAGAGTGGAAGGGAGGGGAGAGACGCGGAGAGAGAAACATTGATGTGACAGGGACACATCGATTGGTTGCTCCAGCACGTGGCCCCTACCAGGCTAGGGTTGGAGCTTGCAACTGAGGTACATGCCCTTGACTGGAATCAAACCTGGGGCTTTTCAGTCCTAGGGCTGACACTACATCCCCTGAGCCAGAACTGCTAGGGCATCTTCCTGTGTTTTAAATTTTGTGTTCTAGTTACTCCATATAATTAACTCTTGACTGTACAGTACTTCCTGATTTTTGCTGTTTTAACCCATGCAAATGGGAAACCTTGAGCATAGATGTATTATTATACAATGCTTTCAAACTTTAGCCTTCTCATGGACCCTATCCGAATGTTGGATTGCCATCTAGTGCCAGTTTCTGCCTCTGGTCGAACTTGTGATTTCATAGTTATTTCTGTTAGCAATTTCTCAACTTCTCTCAATTTCTCAATTTCTCTTTAGTATTGGTTTCACTAAACCACCCCTTCTGAAACTTACCATGTTAAATTGCAAAAGGAAGTGACACATTTCTCCTGTGTCTACCTAAACCCACACTGTGCATTGGTCACTCTCTCTCTAGGTAGGACCCATCTCCCAGAGTTGAATTAGTCATTAACATCTCCTTATCACATTGCTAAATGCCTCAAATATGGTTGCACCTATTTCATCCCTGACTACTGTGGAAACTCCCCTTTGTAATGTCATCATGAGTGACAATAGCTCACGCTGTCACGAACCTAAATGTCCATCCCACCGTGTTCAAACATACCAGGCAGGACTTTCAGAGGGATGTTGAAATCAGACTGAGCCTGGTTGAAAAATGTTGTCATCTCCCTTCCTGTTAATGAATGTTTAAGCAGGCACTCTTTGTGCCCCCACAGGTTATAGTTATATATATATATATATATATATATATATGTGTGTGTGTGTGTGTGTGTGTGTGTGTGTGTGTGTGTGTGTGCGTGCGCATACATACATGAGCCTTGGGCATTTGATTGTCTAGATCAGCAGTTCTCAACCTGTGGGTCGCGACCCCTTTGGGAGTCAAACAATCCTTTCACAGGGGTCGCCTAAATACATCCTGCATATCAGATATTTACATTACGATTCATAACAGTAGCAACATTACAGTTATGAAGTAGCAACGAAAATAATTTTATGGTTGGGGGTCACCACAACATGAGGAACTGTATTGAAGGGCTGCGGCATTAGGAAGGTTGAGAACCACTGATCTAGATAATTGGAGGCTGACTGGGCACTGCCTTTTAGGTCACTTGACATCCTCTTTTACTGTCCTCAAAATGGTAACAGAGGTTAAAAAAAAGGGGGGAGGTTTATCACTACTAGATTATTAGCTTGATGAGGATCCCTCTGTTTATGAAGATGACTCTTTCTGTGGGACCTGACTTGCCAGCAGATGTTTCAGAGATGAGGGTAATCACTGTCTCAGAATTGTTATTTCCATGGGGTGGCCTTGGTACTTAGGCTTAATTAGATATAATGCGAAACCTAACTAGAACCATCAATCAAATTGCTTGCCCAACTGTCAGAACCACTTGAGCCCAGCAAATGTCTTCAGAGGGGAGTAGTTGCTGAGAACAGAATCGCCCTTGGGCTCAGAGCCCAAGGAGGAGGTTGTGCCATAGCCAGTGCCTCCTGCTGCACAAATACTTCTTCCCAGGTAGAATTAGAAACCAGAAACCTTGCCACAACCCTTAAGGGCATTCCAGTTTTGCTTCTAGTATCTATGGCTGGTTAAGATGTAACTTTTCTGACATTTTTTTAACTGTTCCCAACTGGGCTCAGAGCTATTTTAAGGTCTGGATTTCAGATTGTTTTGCTTATTGTTATTCTAGTCTGTTCTGTATAACCAAATGTTTAAAACCTACTACCAAAAACACCCACAAAAACCCAAAGAAAAACAACACGTGAATAATACTTACAAAAAGGATAGAAGTGATTCATCAAACCACCGCATCCCCTCCATGTGTGTAATTCATGATGGTCGGAACCTTTACTTGATGCCGAATATCTTTTGTCAATTCTCCATGATTTCTCTTAAGAACTACGTTGTTGTTATTGTTCTTTTAACAGTCCCCAAGTTGTTCTAGCTGCTTTTATAAGAGATTGTGAAAGTTGAGTTTGGCAGGTACCTGAGAGACCTCTTGTAAAGCAAATGGCTCTGGTTGCCCTTTTGGCTACTGCCCTGCCACAGAAGTCTCACCGAGGGACTAGATGGAACCAGAGCAGGTAGCCAAGCCACTCTGTCGCCGACATGGGACAAACTGACCTGATCAATCATCAGCACTGTTGACAGGTTCTGATCAAAAGGGGGAAGATGTGAACCCTGAAGGGGAAAAAAAGATACCTACTAAGAAGGGCTCCTGGTGGCTAACAGGGCTCCAATTTTAATAAGACAGAGCCTATCAGTCATTTCTGCAGAGGAGCCTCTCTCACAAACTGCACTTCATGGAGAAGCTGGCACTGAACTGCTCGCCTCTGCGCCGAACTGAGTGCCTGCACTGTGTTTCTGTCATCTTCACTGCATCCCAAATGGGGATTCTTGTTGGCTTTGAATTGGTACCGACTGTTGTTTGACAAATAATCTCCAGCGGTGTACAACTTGTCCTCTTCCTTTGCTGGGGCAGCAAGCCACCCGTACTGGGGCCCTTATTAGCCTCCCCGACCAGACCAGCTCCACCAAGGGCAGGAGAGCCGGCCGCTTCCTGAGAGAATCCAGCTCATACTCATCCAGCTCTTCGGGCAACTCAGTGGCCCCAGAATTCTTACCTGTTTTTTGCCTTGTAATGTCAATATATGAGAAGTTTTCTGAAATTATTTTTGGAACGAAATAAGATATAAACAAAATAAAAATGTTCTGTTTCCTTAGAAACATCTTTTATTCTTAGTTTTGTTTTTTCTCTCCTAGAGCAGCAGGATTCCCCAGAAGCAGAGCAAACATGGTAGGGTGCTTTTGCACACGACTATGACAATTGGGACTGAGCACATTAAGTGTTGAACGAAAGACTTGAGTTTCTGAATCCACTGCTGAATGCAAAGGTGTTTTGGACTGGGATATAATCCGATAGGCAGGAGTATAGATAATTAGAATTTCACTCAGTGAAAAGAGTTTATGTGATGAGCACAGTATATGATTTAGGGAACAGAGCTGAAAGGGATGACTGGGGCTGGGAGTGGGGGTGGGTAGATGTGGGGGTCCTGAGGGCAGGCGTGGTAAGGAGCTGGGGACTGTAGAGGCAGAGTACCGTAATGTTGATTATGTGGGCATTTAATATTCCAGGATAAATTCAAATGGATGAAATAAGTCCATAGTAATTTAAGTTATCTGCCTG
>PVJC01047790.1:0-12780 GCA_004026665.1 Murina feae
CACACACACACACACACACACACACAAAAGGCGCCTGGCAGACTGGGGCCATCATAGGACATCCACTGGGGGGTCCCAGACTATGAGAGGGCACAGGCCGGACTGAGGGACTCCCTCCACCCCGAGTGCACAAATTTTTGTGCACCGGGCCTCTAGTTGTTACATAAGCCCAAAATGACATTATGTAAAGTCAAAAACATAGATAATATATTTATTGGTAACTTTAAAAGTCCCTGTCAATTTTTTATTTGATAGCATCAGATTCTTTAATTTTAAGAGAAATGTCAAAATATTTTCTCCTCAAAAATTTTTAATCGATGATCTACTCTTTATACTTACTGAATCCTTATCCATGCAGATCAGATTGGTATTTGTTGAAAACATGTTTAAAGTAGCCCTCCAAAAAAATCAATCCTCACTAAACACCGATTTCAATAGGTCCCACTGATTCTTTTACGAGGAAGTCACTCACATATTGCTAGTATTGGAGCTGTGCTAATGACCCCACAGCATATAAAAGTCGAACTAAGCCAAACTTTTTCAGATTTCTCTATAGACATGCAGTTATAGACTGTCTTTGTAGATTACATTTCTGGTACCGATACAGGGCCTGGAACTTGGCAGGAAAAGGCTGAACTCAAGATCCATTTCTGCAATGAGCCAATGAAATTCATGTATCACACTTTTTCCTACTACATTGCTCACCATTTTCAAAGGCGTTGCAAATCCATGGCAGGGAAAGGGATGAAACCGAATCAAGAGTAACCAAGTCAGTAGTAAAGATTTTTTGTTTTTGACACAGTTTGTTCTCTAAGCTAGCTCTACCACCGATCAATGCTTTTCGTGGGATTCACAGATCTAGTAAGAGAGTTAAAATCATTTCCTTTGCTTTGAGGCAAAGTTCAGTCAATATTACGGTTAGCACAAAGGGATGTTTTCCAGGGGAAAACTAAAAACAGCCAAATGAAGATTAAAATGCTTAAATACTTCAAGTGGAGAATGTACCACTTATCTAAGTTTTAATATACTCTATTTCAAGCACATGCTTTATATAATATTGGGAAGCTTCTGTGTAACAACTCAATATATTTATTTTTAATGTTTTTATTGATTTCAGAGAGAGGAAGAGAGAGGGATAGAAACATCAATGAGAGAGAGATTACGATTGGCTGCCTCCTTCATGCTCTCTACTTGGGATCCAGCCTGCAACCTAGGCATGAGCCCTGACCAGGAATCAAACCAGGGACCTCTTAGCTCATAGGTTGAAGCTGAACCACTGAGGAACACTGGCCAGGCATAATTTAATAATATAATTTCTGTATATTGCTGAGAAATATAGAAACCGAGTATAAACTTGAGTAAATCCAGCTAATTCAATACACTTTAGCAAAAGGCTAAAAGCACATACCTTAGTTCAGAGAATTGTATATACCATATGTAAAATCATGTGCATTCTAAATGACCTTCAAGCCTGAGATCTCCTTTATAGGTGACATCACATGTGTACATCTGTGTGTCTGGGTCAGGGGGGGAGGGGGTAAGGGGGATGGCAGCAGCAATTATCAAGCTATTTGGATGCAATGACTTTAACTTTTGTCTCTCTATTGCCCAGGCCCCTGGCACAGGTTGCACAACATATAAGTTCAAACCAATCTGGAATGAATCAGTGAAAATGTATAAACGTTCAAATAAAAACCAACTATAAGCATTGATAGTGAGAATTAACATTTATTGGTGTTAACTATGTATGGTCACTACCTATATATCCCACACATACTGTCTTATGAACCTTCACAACAGCTTATGAAGTAGGTACCATTATCGTTCCCATGCAACTGAGTGAAATAATGTGGCTCACAGACAATACACGATGGAATTAAAATTCAAACCCCGTTTGTCTTTGGAATCAGTTGTCCTAAGTACTTCACAATATTATCTTGCTGCCTATATTATAAGACTACAGCATTCATAGGTAAGGCGGATAGACACAAGTGCCATACTTTGCTCAATTTTTCCTTATAAAAGTATTACCCTATGAGATATTTTGCACTATCCTTTTAAATTTTCTTTCTAATTTGTTCAAACTGAAACAAATGATTATGTAAAAATCACTCGAGTACCTGGTTATTTCTAGACTTAGTTGATGAAACTATTCTCAGCAGATTATATTCATTTTATCTGCAAGTTTTAAATGACATGTTAGCCTTTCGGTCCCAAGTTTTAGGCTAAATATAGCAATTATGTTCTACAGGTGAAGGTCACTTTGGGGAATGCTCCATCTAAAAACTAGGACTTTTAGAGATATCTATGGAAAGAGAATAAATGCAAAAAGATGTCTTTAAATTTTAGACTCAGTATACAACTCTGGTTTGAGATACAACTCCTGTGTTTATCCATACATTTTAAGAAAGCATTTATTTCATAAGTTTCTCAGAGCAAATAAAGTCCTTCTGTTAGTAATATTTGAGTTTTAAAGCATAATATTTATTATAATCAAATTGAGAGAAAAAATTGACCAGTTTAAGTAAATGTTCTATTTATTAATGCATGGATTAAATTAATTTCCATATTAATCTTTTTTTTTTTTTACTAGAAGCTCAGACAGAAGCAGAAAATAGGGTCTTTATGGGCATTTTTTGGAAGGATTCCTTTATACTGATCAAAGGACTAGTACAGGGTAGAAAAAAGGCAACTGTTAGGTTGATTGCATTGATGGCCCCAAGTAATTGCCTCCTTGTATCTCTGTACTTTGCCTTGTGACTACTTTTTCATTTCTCCTATCAAGTAGTAGTCTATTTCCCTTCTTCTTAAACCCAGCTGACGTATGACTTGCTTTAGCCAACAAAATACAGCCAAAGTGACACTGAGCCGGCTCCAATTTAGGCCCAGACATGTCTCTGTCTCTTCTACTCTCTGTCTCTGTCTCTGTCTCTCTCTGTCTCTCTGCCTCCCTTCCTCCCTCCCTCTCTCTTTGTCCTTGTTACTCAAAGTCCAAACAGGCCAGTCTCTTGATAGGAGATTATTGGGGTAAGGAAGAGCTGAAGTACCCCGGCCAACAGTCAAACAACTCTTACAACCAGAGCAGTTTAGGAGACTCAAGGCTGACCCCACACACAAGGAAGCTAGACAAGACCAGAACAACCCAGGGTAGCCCAGCTTGAATGACCGATTCGCAGGATTGGCACTAAATAAATGGCTGCTGTTAAGTCACTATATCTTGGGATGGATTTTTTTGTGCAGCAATATTTCTCTTACGACAAATACATGTAAAAATAATTCAAATAATATTTGAAAATTTGTATCACCCTTTAAAAATTGATTATTTATGAAATAATTACACCTCAAGAAAAAAGTACATTGTCATTGAAATAATTTTTAAAATACGGCTTTTTATTTATTTTAGAGAAAGGGTAAGGAAGGGGGAGAAAGAGAAACATCCATCAGTTGCCTCCTGTAGGCACCCTGACCAGGGATTAAACCTGCAACTTGGGCATGTGCCCTGATCAAGAATGGAAGTAGCAACCTTTCACTGCATAAGACAACATTCAACCAACTGAGCCACCCCAGCTAGAGCCACAGTGTCATTGAACGTAAAGTATAATTATATAATCTTAATTTATTTTCCTTGATATATTTTTAATATGTTCCTAATTCTCAATAAACATGTTCCATGAAACTGGATATCTGGTTGTCTTTAATAACTCAATGTTTTATGGGAAGAATATTGATAGAAAATCCTTAAGGCTCTGTCTGGATTCAGGAATAATAAGTATATGATGTATACAATTTAAATTTAATATATAATTATTATACTTTAGGGCAACTATAATGTTCTTAAAAAGTTTAAACCAGGATTAGGGAAGTGACATTTATTGTCACTGGATTTGTTTTGTTTTTGTTTTTGAGCAGTGACTCATGATAAGAACACTTTATATTTCCACCTAGTATTCATGTAAATGTATGTGTGCATGTGTGTGTGTGTATTATTAGAAATCTTCTTGAAACAATATTTATTACTACTATCTCTAGTATTTTATATTATATTCTCTTATATTATATTCTACTGTTCTTTTTTTTTTTTTTTTTTTTTAAAGCTGGTCTCTAACCACCGAACTGATTTCATAACTTCTTACTCATGGGTCAAGACCTCAAGCTTGAAAAACACTGGCTTAGGAGTTAGTTTTCATCTGCTATAAATCACAGTCATTGGAAAATGTTTTGACGATAGAGTACTTGCCTAAGGGTTGAGCTGTTCTCTGCTCACAGTTCAGACTTTTTCTCCCTTCTATGTGGCCACAGGTAGTTTTTCCAATATAGTAATGACAACAATTAACAACTGCCTAATGTTTTTGTGAATACAAAGCTTTTTTCATACATATTGCCTCAAACCTCCAGTGGGTTAATTGGCAAAGGAAACACAATATTGTGCAATTAAGTTGAATTCCAGGTAGATCTATAATTTTATTATTTAAGATAAAGTGAACCTTCAGCAAGGAAGATACATTACACCAGTTTCCCAGGTCCCGGTAATGTAGTTAGTTTTGAATGTGTGATTCACAGGGATCTTCCAGAAAAGGCACACATTATTTGAACCCCAAAGCTTCTCATAGCCATATAAAGTATGTCAACCATGTTAGACTGCAGTTGTCAAACTGTTTAAAATTTACCACTTTGAACTATGGTCAAAAGAAATTACAAAGGCAAACATATGTAGAAGACAATTATATAAGCTGTAACTGCATTCTTTTTTTCCTGATAAGTATCCCTCCGAAAAGAGGGGCCTGACTTATAGTCAAGTTCTAACAAAGTCACTAATGTTCCTCCTGTATTTTGTTTCATTTTATGGATCTTTAGAGATAAGGAGAGGGAGACAGAGAGAAACCTCAAAGCGAGAGCAGAACAATGACCACCTGTCTTCTGCATGCCCCCTCCTGGGCCTCAAGCCAGCAATGCAGGTATGTGCCCTGACCTGGAATCAAACCAGCAACCTTTTGGTGCACTGGATGATGCCCAACCAACTGAGCAACACCAGCTAGGGCTAATACTACTTTATTTTGAACAATAGACTAATATTTTGGAAATAGACCTTTGCCTGAAATTACCTCAATTAATCCTAGTTTAAATACTTTGAGAGATTTATTTAAACAGAACTAGCAAAACATAAAGTGAAAATCTTTAACACAGATTTAAGAATCACTCCCAGGTGAGTATGACCTCACAATTGCAAATGTTATATGTACTTTAAATGGGTCTCTTCAGGGCTACTTTAAAAATCAATACAGCGAGTAATTTCACAGATCAATCCCTCATACATTCTGGCTTAATGGGAAAAACACTATCCTAATTTATGCAAATTATATTCTTGGCTTGGTCTAAAATTTCTAGTGGTTTTATCATCCAGGGTTTCTAAAATTGCAGCATCTCAAACAATGTACTAGTAAGTCAAAATGGGTAAGATTTATTCTAGAAAACCTTGTTAGATATCTCCCAAAGATGCCCCAGTGGTAACAAAGGCAATGGGTCCAGAAGTCTCATGTAATTTTGGTAAAAAAACAAAACACAAGAAATTAAATTCCATGAAATTAAGTAGGAAAAGGACTGTTCATAAAAATGTCTATCCTATCTAATTGTAAATTGACCATCACTCCAACACACAAGATGGCCACCCCCACGTGGTGAAAGATGGCCGCCACATGGTCATCAGGGATGGTCAGCAGAGAAGAGCAGTTGGGGGCGATCAGTCCTGCAGGGGAGGGCAGTTGGGAGGGACTGGGCTGGCAGAGAAGGGCAGTTGGGGGTGACTAGGCCTACAGGTGAGGGCAGTTAGGGGGAACCAGGCCTGTAGGGGAGGGCAGTTAGGGGTGATCGGGCAAGCAGGGGAGGGCAGTTAGGTGTAACCAGGCTGGCAGGGGAGGGCAGTTAGGAGCAATTGGGTCATCAAGGGAACAGTTAGGCATCGATCAGGCTGGCAGGCAAAAGCAGTTAGGGGCAATCAGTCATGTAGGCAGGCGAGCGGTTGGGAGCCAGCAGTCCTGGATTGTGAGAGGGATGTCCAATAAATGGGCAGTCGGACATCCCTTGAGGGGTCACAGATTGGAGTGGGTGCAGGCTGGGCTGCATGAATTTCATGCACTGGGCCTCTAGTATATATATGAAAGCATAAGCGGCACTCCGACCATTCAATTGTTGGCCTGGTAGCTATGACGTGCAATGACCACCAAGGGGCAGATGCTCTGATCAGTAGAGGAGGGAGCCCCATTCCTCGAGGAATCAGCCATGGGTTAGATTGCTGCTGGGGCACTGTCGGCCCTAAACCTGCTTCACCTGAACCTCAGACCCAGAGAAGAGGGAGGAGGGAGCCTGATACCTCACGGAATCAGCTGTGTGTTAGGTTGTTGCTGGGGCACTGTCAGCCCCGAATCTCCTTCACCCGCACCACGGACCCAGAGATTGGTTTTGGCCCAATCCCCACAGGCCAGGCCAAGAAACCACACTGGTGCTTGAATCAATGCACAGGGCCTCTAATATTAGTAATATATAGCAGACACTGTACTCAACTCAATACTCATCCCTTTTTCTTTCATTTAAGATCAGCAATGCATTCAGCCCCTGCAACGAATTTGTCTAAACTAGTGATGATCAAACCTGATGGCAAATTATGGTCACCTAGGGATAATTCTGGCAGTCTGGTATTGGTGTTAGGGTAGATAAATGGATCAGAAGAGAGTCAATATATAAAGCCACTTAAAGGGGACTGTCCTAGATAAACCTGAACATGAGGTCACCTAAATATAAGCAAAGCAAAAGTATAATGTCATCTTAGATACTGTTTTATCTCAAGCCAATTGAATCCATACTAATTTTAGCCTTGAGAAGAAGACCTGGTACAAATAAAGGTTGTTCCCTCCATTCACTTCTCTATCAAATAGTAGATGGACTAATCAGTGAAATTCTATACTCAGTGCTCTATACTGCAGAAGAAAATGAGTAGGAAGAGTGTTAATCAGTGAGGACTCAATTTGCTTTGGTGTGCTAATGAGCTATTATTAAAAGCAATCTTAGAAACACTGTGGGCCGCCTGTATTGCTTATGCATGAAACAGCTATTTAATAACATCAAAATTTCTCCCAAATTAAGCTCACATTCATTTCAATGTTATATGATATCTCTGGACCGGAATTAGTCATTACCAATTGATAGGACCTGAGTTTTTCATCCATCTCAACACTATGAATGCTTAATAGAAAGAAGGTGCCATATAAGATTGTCTGGGTGTTTAGTGGTCCTACACGGGAGTCACAAAAATGTAGACATAGTTTCCCCAATGTAGCCAGCAGTGTCACACCACCTGAGACCTGGGCGATTGTCCATACAAACAGGAACAGCTCTGTCCCCACTGGAGACTGAGACCAGCAGCTGCCTCATGCCTAGAAACACCCTTTGGGAGTCAGCTTGGCGAGGACAGTGTCTTCATATTTATTCTGGCAGTGGTATCTGGGAGCCCCAAGTTCCCCTCAGAATTTCATTTTTTCCTTTCCAGTATATGATAAATGTACCACTCCTATCACATTGTCTCATCGCCCATATTTTTTTACCATCTACCTTTCCAGTCTTGAATATCTGGAGTTCTGACTGAGCCCTCCATTAACACCATCCAGGCCCTTTAGAACTGTTTGTCTCTTTAAGGAGCTTGCTTAGGGCAGCTGTCAGTGTTTACCCATCAATGAGAAAATACTCATACCTAGGTCCCTAAGTCTAGGGCAATACGTGTCTTTCTTTCATAGCCATTCTCAATTCCAATCATCTTTACTATAGAAAACAAATGACCTTAAACTTTATCATCATAAAATCTGTTCCAACTCTAAAAGTTTGGGAGGCAAGAAAACCTGAGATCTGGTTTCACTCACAAATACGTAATGTGTGTGGTTAGGAAATCCTCTTTCGTGTTCTCCTCACCATAATAGATGACTCTTAGCAGGGTGCATATCCTTCTGGCAAAGGCAGGCAAATAAGATATGACCACTTTGAAGAGCATATACAGCTCTTTAGGACCTGACCTCCACGCAGACATGCCTTTCAGATGCAGCTACTCCTTGCCTTACATTTTGCTCTTCAATAAAACAAAGTCACTGGTACATTTTGGGAGCTCTGGCAGGCTTTTGTGCTTTTGATCAAATTGTTCCCCCTGCCTTGAAGGCCTCTCCAAGCTTTTACCCACCTGGCCAGCTCCTCTCCATGTTCCAAGGCTGCCTTCCCTACTCTTCCTGGGCAGCTATAAAGCCTTCCTACATAAGGATTTCAGTGCAGTTGGCCTAGCCATTCATCAGAGGATATGCCTGATGTCTACAAAATTGTTCTTATTTGTGTCTCTTCTATAAAGTCTGTGAGAAAAGGAACTATGTCTTTTTAGCTCTGAGTCCCTAGCAGCTAGCAAAGTCCCTGTCATATTGTTAGGACTCAATAAATGTTTGTGAATTGACAGCTTCCAAGTAAGATGAGATGTATCAGTGCTCTTGCCCCTCTGACCTGCAGCCAGCAATGCTCCTGGTAAGTGGTTGGGCTCAATAAATATTAGTTGACTGGCATACAGAAAAGAAGATTAAATGCATCAGTTTACTGAAAGTTTAAAGTGGAACTTCTGTAAAAATATGCTACTGTGTTTTCTACTTTGATTAAACTGTATATTCAGGGATTTTTTAAAAAGGCTTAAAAGATAGCAAAAGATACCATATTTTCCAGCATATAAGATGACTTTTTAACCCAGGAAAATCTTCTCAAAAGTCGAGACAAAACTGCTGAAATGGTAGAAATGGTAAAGGGAGAAAGTAGAGGAGGTATTTGGGTCACTTCTCTCTAGCCTTCTCGTTATTTGAGAAGATTTTTGATATTTTCCTGGGTTAAAAAGTCATCTTATACACCAGAAAATACTGTATGATAAAGAGTATCTAATTACCAACTACCTTACAGATGCAAATGAATTTTGAGCACAAGGTCACAGAAGCCAACAGCTCACAAACAATAAAGTAAAATAAATGAGATAGTTTAACACAAACAGAAGATCATAGTAGTTATCTATGCTATGTGATCAGTTCATGATTTTCTCTTTAATCTGTTAATGAAAATTTGCAGTTTTAAATCAGGACCATTGAATGAATAAGACTGTCTTTGAGCCCTAACCAGTTTGGCTCAGTGGATAGAGCATTGGCCTGCAGACTGAAGGGTCCCAGGTTCGATTCCAGTCAAGGGCATGTACCTTGGTTGTGGGCACATCCCCAATAAGGGGTGTGCAGGAGTCAGCTGATGGATGTTTCTCTCTCATTGATGTTTCTAACTCTCTATCCTTCTCCCTTCCTCTCTGTAAAAAATCAATAAAATATATATATTTTTTAAAAGGCTCTCTTTGACACAGACCTTGAAAGCATCTTCAAAACCTGCATTGTGCATCCCAGCATCAGATTTCCAAATATGGGGTGTGGGCCATCAGATATGGACTGATAGCCTTAAGCTTAAATCCCAGTTTGCAACAGCTCCCTGTGCGTGGTTTTCCAACTGTTTCAGATATATGTACTTCTTCTCAGATAATTCTACACTCCGTGAACTAAAGTGACTTGGCCTGCCTATTAATTTGCACCTGAGACAAAGACAGTAAATCTCTAGCACAGATAAGAGTTAAGCCTCAGTTCCTAGAGCTTCTAATCCACTTTAATAATGGTCATAAATTTTGAATGAGTAACACTAGTAGCATGAATAAGGAGCTAATATGCTTAAGAAAACACATCAAAGAGCTAGCACAGACAACAATCTGCACATGTTCAAAAGAAACAAATTGTAGTTTAAGGCCTCTGGTTGTGGGACTCAAGCACGCACAAGTACAGACCGCCTCGTCTTTGCTGGTTCACACTTACATACATGGAGGCTCCCATTTCAGAGTGGATGCCACTTGAAATGACAGAGAAGTACAGAAAGGAAAAGGAGCTGTCCGTCTAGGATACCTCCTGCCAATCCAAACAGATGAGAAGATGCCGCACCATTTCACTCGCCTTCCTAAGTTTGAAATCTTGCGACCCTTCCCCATTCATGATTCTGGTTCCAGTTCTCATGCAGCTTCAGGCAAAGTTTTCTTTCCAATTGTTTCCAGTGATGACAGTTCCTTAACCCATAAGATTGTAATAAGAATGAAAAACCATAAATCACAGATTACGTGATTTTACTAACATACTTTCAAAACAGTCAAAGTTGCTTATAAGTAATTCCTAATTTCTCATGAGACCCCAAAAAGAGGAACATTAAAAACAATTACATCTTACAATAGTTCATTTTTTCACAAATACAAGTGCCTTTTTTAGTATGTCAAAGACCATGAAGAGCTTTTTGGAAAATTTTTATTTCTAATAACTCTTTCCTATTTAAATAAAACTCTCACTTTTTTTTTTCATTATTACATTTCTTCACCTAAAAGACTATATTTAAATATTTGTGAATCTAGAATATTTCATTTTGATTTTGGTGAATATTCCTGAAACTCTTTAGTATTATGCTTCTGAAAAGAGAAATTTCAAAATTCTTTCTGGATTCTGAAAATTTCCTGAAACTGTCCTTGCTTTGACTTTTTCTAATTTGCTTATTCTTAGAAGCTCTTGTTAAAACAAAAAAACAATACCCTTTCAGAAGTAAATCTCTCAGGATAACCATCCTTTTAGGAGGAATAGTCCTTTATGGCCTGAAAAAATCGCCCGGTGATCCCTCTTACAAGGGATTCAGCAAAGCTGGTTCTTGAACACCAGTCTTCATCAATCAATGCTCTAATCAAATACCCATAACCACGTGCAGACTGTTGTGTCTGACAGGAGACTGGGGGAAGACTAAAGCTTGACACAGATTTCCTGGTGTTTGATCTTCACAAAGAGACTTGTTTCATTTGGTTGAATTTCTTTAGTAGCTGCTCACAAATATGATGAGTGACTTTGACCTAAGGTGGTCTTCCCATTCCCACCATAAGGCAAACCCTTAACAAAAGTGTGTTAACCTGATCCCCATAAACTCTGAGAGGGTGCAGCAGGTCTGGGCATCCACCCTGTTTCTACATGCTTTGTTCCAAACTGCTTGCACACACAGCCTTCCTTGTGTGTGTGTGTGGGGGGGGGGGTGTTCTTGAGCCATTGGAGCTGCCTAATCAGTATGGAGAGCTGGAAATGCTTGGGAAGTTACATCCCACCAGGCTGGCCCATAGTCAGTGACAGACTGGTACAGAAGTATTCAAGGAAATCTCCCTGCCTCAAGGCAGGATGTATTCTGAGGTGCACTTATGCTCCAGAGCATCCCAGGGGATCATGCTGAGGTTGGGATTTCCCAGGAAATGGAATCTTTATTTCACTTATTTCCTGTCTCTGGTCTGCTCCCACCACTCTTTTGTGCTTCTCTACTTGGATCCTTCCCTAATGTACACAACCTGCACCTCAGGGTCTGCTTCTGGGGACCTCAAACTAAGACAGAGGGACTGCGCTAGAGGAGAAGGAGTAAAAAGGAAAGAAAAATAATATTTATTTATACAGCATTATTCTTTCCAGACCCTGCACTAAGCACATTACATGTATTAACTCACTGGATCTAAGAGTAATGCATGAATCATCTGAGCAATTAAAAAAAAAAAAAAGTCTAAAGCTAAGAAGGAGAAACATAAGGATGTAGGCACAAGAATCCTCAGTCCCTCATCCTTACTTCTGTCCTAAGAAGAGCATTTTTCCATTCTGTCCCTTGTTTTCAAGAGTAATAAAAGTAAAGATGTACAAATGGCCAACAGGTGCATGAAAAGATGCTCAACATCACTAGTTATCAAATCAAAACCACAATGAGCCCAAGCTGGTTTGAGCATCGGCCCATAGACTGAAGGGTCCTGAATTCGATTCCAGTCAAGGGCATGTACCTTGGTTGCAGGCTCGATCCCCAGCCCTGGTCTGGGTGAAAGTGAGAGGCAACCAATCAATAAGTCTATCTCACATTGATGTTTCTCTCTTTCTGTCTTTTCCTCTCCCTTCCACTCTCTCTAAAAGAAAATCAATGGAAAAATGTCCTCGGTGAGGATTAACAAAAAAACCCAGTGAGATATCACCTCACACCTATTGGAATTGGCTTTACTGAAAAGACAAAGAATAACAACTGTTGGTGAGAATGTGAAAAAAAGGGCACCCTTGTTCGCTATTCATGAGAATGCAAACTGTTTCAGCCACTATAAAAAACAGCAAAGAGGTTTCTCAAAATTAAGATTAAAAATAGAACTACCATATGATTCAGCAATTCCATTTCTGGGTATTTATATTTAAAAAACACAATAACTCAAAAAATATATGCACCTCCCCATGTTCATTGCAACATGATTTACAATACCCAAGATATGAAAGTAACCTAGGTGTCCTTCTACATATAAAACATTTTATATGAATGAATGGATTTTTTAATGTTGTATATATACTATGGAATATTATTCAGTCATAAAAAAGAATGAATGATGGGCCTTGAATGCATTATGCAGAGTGAAATAAGTCAGATAGAGAAAGATAAATACAATATGATTTCATTTATATTAGGAATAAAAAATAAACAACAACAAAAAACACAAGCTCATAGATACAAAAAAACAGATTTGTGGTTGCCAGAAGCAAAAGGTGGGGTGGAGTATGAAATAGATGAAGGAGGTAAAAGGTACAGATTTCCAGTTATAAGATAAATGAGTCATAGGATGTAATGTGTAATGTACAGCATGGTGAAAATAGTTAATAATAA
>PVJC01047791.1:0-12780 GCA_004026665.1 Murina feae
AAGGAAGGAAGGAAGGAAGGAAGGAAGGAAGGAAGGAAGGAAGGAAGGAAGGAAGGAAAATGTTTTTTTTATATTTGTCTTGACAAGCAATTGTGGGGGCACATAACTTTTGGGTTCCAGTTTGTCCTCTAGTATTATAAGGCAAGTAAGAGGAGGCAGGAAGGCTTAGATGGTCAAAGTCATACCACTTTCTCCTCACAACCAAGGTCTTTTTTCTGTTCTATTACTGAGACTCCTATGGACCACACTGGCCCCATACCAGCACACAACAAAAGTTGCTACCATGGGTTATTTGTCACACCTAGATAGGTCCTTGATTTCAAACAATGACCTTTTCAGCTGGCTGTTCTGCTTTGGTACTTGCACAGACTATACATTTATGGGGAAAAGGAAACATGCCTCCATATGCAAACACTGAGTGAGGTAGATAGGAAGAAGTCTTCATTGCCATTTTAGTCAATGTGATTTACTCTGATACCTTCATCCCATAGCAAGAATGTAAGCACCTTGAGGTCATTCATCATATTTCATTGCATTTTTTTATAATGCCTTTGCCAGTGCCAGACACATAATAACGGGTATGAACTCAAAGAGCTATCCATCAGAATAGTGGCCTTGCTGAGTTTATTCATTTATTGCTAAGTTTCTATTGCTATTATTGTTATTGTTCTTTTAACACTATTTTTCTGCATGAACACAATCCTTTTACGGAGATACCCATAAATGAAATGATACTGTGGCTACCTATTGAAAAATAAATCAGCAAAGTAAAACCCAGGGAAGCTATACTTAATGCTACTGAACTATACACTTAAAATGGTTAAGATGGTAAGTTTTATGTTCTGTGTTTTTCAGCACGCACACACAAAAGCCCAGGCAGGCTGAAGCCAGATGTCTCACTTGTTGCACGTGCTAAAGTGTGGCATAGGGCACTGTTTGCAAGGGGCAGTTATGAAGTCGTAACCCTCTTATCCAGTAATGTATTTACAAAGAATCCTTTGTAGCAACAGATCAAAGAACAGCTTTTATTGACCTATATCCGTATTTGATTGCACAGCAAATTAGCACAAACACACGCCCAGAGACCAGCTTCAGTTTCCTCTTGTCCCAGTGGCTCCAAAAAGAAATACGTTTTCTGACCTAAAAACAAAGTTTTGCAAAGAGGAACTACTGAAAACAAGTATGCGTAACCAATGTTCATAGTATTCAACTTGAAAAATTACCCATTAGCTCCTGGAAAAACATCTCGCTCGCTCACAAACTATGAGTGAGTGTGTGGGGGTTGGGTGAAGAGAAAGACAGCGAAAGTATAGAAAGTATGATGAATGAAGCAAACATAAAGACACATATATGTACATATGTGCAGACGTTTGCACAAAACCTCCATTATTTTTATGCTTTCACTTCTAAAGGCCCAGATAATGTCAGGTACAATTGTAGCTTATGACTCAGTCGGGGCAATGCTTTTGCTTTGATAAATCAGTGTTAACTAAGTCAATTAGGGTGGAGGTGGCAAAAAAGATGATATATTTGTTCAGCGGAAAGACAGAATAAGTTAGCTCTCACTTTGAAGAGCTGAGTTTAGAGGTTTCAAAGGGCACACAGGAAATGCTCCAACAGCGTAAACTGTGCCCCAGCTTCTCATTCCAGCCAACTTTTTGCTCTCCACATGGCTTTATCTGATCGAATGATTCTCTATCTCCAGATCCAAGGCACCCACAAAGAAAAGTGACTTTGTGATAAAATCAGGGGCTCAGGGCTTTAATCACCTTTATGATCACTGGAGACTGGGAGGGGTAGAGATGAGATTTTCAGATGGTCAAGAATCTAGTGGGTTCTCCAACAACAGATTCTTGAGTTATTGGAATCTTTATTTTTTGTTGGGTTTTAGCTCTGAACTTATTTACACACACACAGTAACTGTTTTCATCACAGATATGACAAGTTGACAACCAAAAAGAAAAGCAGCATTGGTAGCAATGCCGTAACGACCAAAGACCAGTCACCAGAAGGCTGCGTATGTGGTGAAGCATGTGCGGGTGGGCGGGGACTTGACTCTGGGTCCCAAGGCACCAGCGGGACTCAGGGGTCCCATGTCTCATGTGATTTCATGTGCTGAGTCACTAGTAAAACATAACAAACTCATCTCTGTTTCTTAAAAATATATACAAGGGAGTATTTTGGTAATGATGGATGTGCAATGAATCTTGGCTATGGCTTGGGCCAAAGGAAGACAAAAGCTGGCATTTAGTGCTTACCATTTTGCTTTTTTTAAAAAAAAAATCTATTTTATTGATTTTTTACAGAGAGGAAGGGAGAGGGATAGAGGGTTAGAAACATTGATGAGAGAGAAACATCCATCAGCTGCCTCCTACTGGGGATGTGCCTGCAACCAAGGTACATGCCCTTGAGCAGAATCAAACCTGGGACCCTTGAGTCCACAGGCCAATGCTCTATCCACTTAGCCAAACCGGTCAGGGCTACCATTTTGCTTTTAACAAATTTTTTAAAATGCACCAATTGAAGTAGTGATAAATGAAATCTAGAAGATGAAATTGTGAGTGTTATTATTTCCACAATATGAAATAGTATCCACTGAACAGAGGGGTGGAATTTGATGAAAAGTGTTCATGGAGGAAAAGCAATGTTCCTTTTTTTTCTTTTACTCTGTGATTTACTCTCCTTGTGTGAGATTTGGGGCCCATGGTTAAGAGAATAACGTGTATATATTGAGAATAATAGCAAGACAGTGTCCAAGACATTTTGTGAGCAAAGAGAATGCATTAACTATATATCTAGTTTGGAATCAGGTATTGCAAGATAACATCAAACAGTTTCACAGCAAATTGTCTGTGTCAGAGGAGGAGATAATGTCCAAGCTTTCAAATATCCTGGCTATTTAAATATTCAGGAGAAATCGATATAGACACCACACATAATTCACAGAAGGTAGTTTGTGATTACAATTGGATATTTTCACAAATGTTTCCCTGAGAAAAATTAGAAAATGAAGTTAGTCATGGAACAATCAGACACTCTAATAAACACATACCCCTCACAAATGGTCCAGGTATATGGTCTTGCTGCTTTCCTCATATCTCTTTAGCCTTTGAAAAACTTCTCTTCCTTACACCTCACGTGTCAGGTATTACAAAACTCAAAATATGCACTTTTACTAAGAGAAAAAAACTGTTGATAAGCAATGCTGTGGTTTCTCACATGTTGCACAGAACCAATGTGACTTTCCTTTTTTTGATTCATAGATAAATTACAAACATAAAAGTCAAACAATAATTATGGTGCCTCTGATGGGTCCTCTCTCTCTGCTTCGTTTTGCTGGGAGACTAGCTTAGTACTCCCTCCAACAGCTCAAGAGTTCCTGGGTTTCTGTTATGAACCCCATAGACATGGAATGGAGCAATCATTTTCTTTAATTGACCATGACTTTGTAGCCCATGGTCTATAGTAACTTTGTCTAAGCACACCCATGTGGAGGAACAGAAAAATGAAATTTTCAGAATAATGGGACTGTCTTAACTCAGAGAATTTTCCTGGATTGTTGGCAATCAGTAAAGCAGCACTGCAAACGTACAAAGCATCGGTCTTTCAGGGCAGCATACTTTAAATACATGGTCATGATGGTCTTATTTGCTGTCTCCTAGGATAAGCAACATGTTAGAGGGGCATTTATGGAGATCTCTAATTTCTGCTCATCCAGTGCAATGTTAAACCATGCATGTAATAGAAACAGGCAGAGGGAAACCAATAACTCTTTTCCTGAGCAGTCAAACAGAGTCAAGCAAAAACGATCTTGATGGTGGTGTAGGGGAAGAAAAACTTTATCTACCCTCTTAGATTCCATTACTGGGACCTGTGAATTAAACTGACAGAAGATAGATTAACAGGAGGAAACACATAGGTTTCTTTATTGATGTTAATATTTTCATGTGCACAGAGACTTCATATAAAAGAGACCCACAGGTGGCAATAACTTTTAAGAAAAGACAATAAATTGTAAAGAAGTGACCAAACAAAGGAAAAGGGGTTTGGGCTCCTAGGAGCAATAAACTGTGGGAAAGAGAGTAGGAAATGTATGATCGATAAGGATTATTTAGTAAGGTTTGTTCTGTAGACTCAGGTTGTTCTCTGATAAGAGTCCTGTCCTCTTCCTAGGAAGGCGCCTTTACAAATTGAAATGTTTGTCACTTTTACAAAAGGAAATTTATGCCTTGCTTTTAGGCAAGAAAGGGGAGTTCTTTCTGAGTCTGCTGCTTTTCAATTTCCTTCAGCTCAACATAATCTTCATGCCAAAGTGGCATATTTGGGGGTAACATATTCTGATCCCCTTCATTGCTGATTATATTTGTACCTACAAGGCAATAGATTTCCTTTTTCCTTTGCAGAGGGAACAGAACAACAGGACACAGGCACCAATAAGAAACTCTCAGGAACTGGCTCATATCACATTACTCCTTTATCTTCTCTCCTTTGGCGCCTTTTCAGGATGTAAGATTCTAAACTTTGACTCTTTCTTTACCCCACTTCCAAGTGTAGCTTTGGATAGTAGGAGCAGCTACGGTCTATGAGTAACTTTTAATCAAGGACCCTTCCTGGAACTTCCCGTCAACCTGGGCTCTCATCCCTGCTTTTGACTCCCCAGGCGTCTTAGTCCTCTCCTCAGATGGGAGAGGGTGGCCTCATCTTCCATGGACTCTGGGTCTCTAGGTTATGCTAGAAGTTCACTTCCTTCTTCTAGAGGTACAAGTATTTTAAAGCCCTGCACAACATTTTGATGCCTTCTCACGCGAGGGGATCAGAATATGATACCTCAAATTATGTCATTTTGGCATAAGGATTATTTTGAAGTGAAGGTAATTAAGAAAAAGCAAACACAGGAAGTGTTCTCTGCCTAAAAGCAGGGCATAAATTTTCCTTGTGAAGGTATCCCCTTCTCCTATGCCAAGAATAGAACAACACTTATCGTTGGAGACAGAGAAAGCACCAAGTTGATGCTGCATAGCAAACATTATTAAGGGACCCTTAGCCACCATTAATTTCTCCCCTATATTTTCTAGTCACCCCCCACAACTTATTGCCTCTAAAAGCCCAACCCCTCTTATCTGTATCTAGTCACTTCTCCATAACTGTCATCCTATGTCAAAATGGTATATAAGCACTGAAGCCAGATCACTTCTTTGGATTTTCACTTCTTTTCTGTGAAATCTTGTGAATGTAAAAAATATTAACATCAATTTCTCCTGTCAATCTATTGTGTGTCAGTTTGATTAGCACTCCCCAGCTATAGGACATAAGAGGGTAGAGTAAGCGTTTTCCTCCCCTACATTACTGCCTGTCTCACTTTCAGTCTGGTTGATAAATATGCATTGACTGCCAGACTGCCAGAAGAGTCTACATATACCAGGGCCTGTGACGAGGAAGAGCTCTCAGCGTAGAAGCAGCTGTGCCATGCTCATTTGACAGAGCTTGGCAACGTCTTAACAACTAGCCACAAAAGGAAAGTGCAAAGGGGCACAGCTTCTCTTGGAGAACACCAAGATACCATCAATCTCTGATCCAGCCCAGTGAAAGCTGGAAAAAAAGTGCCTTAAGCAATAAGGAGGGAGCAGGGAGTGCAGAGGCAAAATGGGTAATGAGTCAGAAAGGAATGTCTGCTAACCCACACTCACATACCTGCATGCCAGTATGAAGAGAGCTCTGTAAATTCCTTTACACATACCAGGGTCTCGCACACAGTTCCGAGGGCAATTTTTCCACGTGAGAATCTGCCCTATGCATTACGGAACAGTAAGTAGGTCAGCTACTGGCTTTTGGATGAAACTCTGCCGAAGTGTGCTGTCACTGTGACATCTTTTTTCTTCTCATGCTTTCTCAGCATTGCCAGCCTTGGTTTTGTTCAGTAGATAATGGAGTGAAAGTGGTACTGTGGCTCCACAATCACTGCTCCAGAGGAAAATGGGGGGAGGGGTGGTCAACAAGAGCCTGGGCTATGGGTTTGGTGTTTTTATTTGTTTGTCTTTAAATAAATGAGCCTAGAACAAGATTTCCTGAATTCACAAACAGATGCTTGTTAGAGATTTTTAATGCAACAATATAAAAATAAATTAAATCCAGGTATGAAAAATAATTTTCCAACATGACTTTGTCTTTCATCTCCACCTCTTCACTTAGATGCAGATACTGGGGAAAGAACTTTACCTAAAAAGCCCAAATTTCCATCCATTACTTTAAATATCTGGTCAGCGTTAGTACTTTTAGAAAGCTTAACGGACCTCTTTGATGCAACAAGAAGAAGAAAAAAAACACCTACTCTCTGAGCAGCAAAATCCAGGTGTAAACCAAAATTAATTCTAGATTGTAATCAAGGATAAAAAGCATTTATTTTAGCAAGGGGAAGTGCAGCCTGGGAGACAGGTTCAAGTAGCAACTTAAACTGTGTTCCATGGAGACAAAGGGGATGCCCTCTCTTACTGGGAAAGTTTCTATTTTATGCAAATGAGGTTTCTAAATTGTGCGGTTCTGAATGGTCATACGAAGTAGTTCTGATTGATTGACATAGATCCAAATGAGAACACAATTCTTGTGCAGTTTTGGTTGGATGGGGCAGGTCTCAGTCCGTTGGTAGAAAGGTGAAATCAGGGATTCACTGCAGTAGTTGACCCAGTCTACACAAGCAAGCTGGACATAATGCAGGAAGCCAAGAGTTGAGTCTAAGGTTCTTCCAGGTGTAGAGTACATGATGAGCCCCTGTCAGTAAATGGCCATAGACTCCTATTATTCATAAAATGTGGGTCCTTGGTTGACCATGGGGGGTCCATCTCAGCAGATAAATCCCTTCTCAGTGTTTACATCCCTGCTCTTTGTTTTCACGATGCAATGGGCCACTTTTGAGACTCAGCAAAGTGAGCCCAAGATGGCCATCAAGATTAAGGCATTTGCTGGCCAAAACAGCTACAGAGCAAGTGGAGTCTCATCCCAAATTAGCCATTGTCTCTTTGTCAGCCTTCTCATCTTACCAAAGAACAACCCAACCATAATTGTGTGCATTTTTCTGTGGCAGGAAAATGAAGCAAGGTAGAAAATTGTGGAGGTTAGCACTCAACTTTGGTCAGATTCTCAATCCTACCTCACACTCTGAGGTAAAAAAAACAAAGTATGTGTAGGTAGGGTTGAGAAGGGAGTGGACGCAGAAGACACTTCTCTTGAGGCAATATTTGGAAAACAAAATTTCTTGCCCCAGTAGAGAAAATGTACACAATGGAAAATTCCTTATTGCCTGTAGCACTTGCTTCTACTTGCTTCTGCTACGGGAGCTATTTTATAACTCTGTAAATTGTAAGTAAAGGATAGACATGCAAATTCTGTCCTCTCTGGTTTAATTGACTTCCTTCTCCCCTGTGGGGGTGAAAAAAACAGTTCACCTCCATTTGCAATTCATTTTAACATTCTTTACTCCATATAAACTGGGCTGCTTCTTTTTAAAATCAGTTATAACAAGTGCCTGGTTCCCTACGTAATTATGAGTAAAATAAAATCTTTAACACATGTTCACTTTTATATAGGTATGAGGGTCACGATTTTACTTTTTTCTGAATTTTCTCTTGTAACACCCTTGTAAGACTCCTTTCTGAGGCAGCAGCAGAAGGAAACAACATGGTGGTGGCCTTCAGCCTGGAGGCTAGTACTGGGTCATCTGATCTGTAGGTAAGGGACAGATGGCTCTCACAGGGCTGCGCTCTACAGAGGGAGCAAATTGGCCCTTCTTCGCAAGGGACATGCCCTCTCTCCCCTCTAACCTTGCAGGTTAATACCATTATATAAAAATGAATTTGGTTACTTATCAGGAGAAGATGTACGTCCCATTTTCGAAGGCATTACTTCAGGTCCTCTCTCGGCTTGTTTCCCACGCTCTCTACTAGCAGATTGCTACATGGGAGATCTGCAGTCTCACCCAGTGGACAGGGCTGGGTTTCTGTTAGCCTGGCTGCAACCCCCTGAGCTTTGCCAACACACAATGATCAGTGGCATTCTTAAAATTCCTGACATTGCAAAGAAGCCAGGCTTGGCCCCACAAATGCCCTTGAACTGAGGTTCTGACCCTAATGGGGCATTTATCTTTTATTCACAGCCAGAGGTTAGGACCTATTTATGTAAATCCTCTGCCAAGGGTCAATCCATCTTGACCTTCTGGTTTTGAGTTCTCTAATTGTCTCAGGTATTTTTTAGACTCCTTTGGAAACTCTTCATTCAGTGAAAAAGCTTTGGGGTCAGTAAGAATTCGGTTACAAAGGGAACGGGTGTGTGGGGGGGGGGGCTGGAATTGTTGAGGAGGCTTCCTTTGAAGTGTTCTAAGAAGCTTTCAGAGGCCACCCAGTTTACAAAGTAAAAACAGAAATGACCTCATGCACCCCATTTTATTCACGGAAAATAAGCTTTCTTGAAAAGGTATCTTCACCTAAGAAGTTTCTTAGAACACACATTGTGCAATTTCAGTTTCCTAGAGCATGTATTGTCCAGTCTCAGCGGTGGTAAGGGGTTGGGAAAGGAGCTATTAGAATTGAGGGCCTATGGGCGGGTGCTGGCTTCTCAGGCGATTGTCCCCAGTTAATGGGCCCAGCTCCTTCCCAGCTTTGCATTTTAAAAGGAGGCCCCAGAATAGTGAGAAAATACTTGATTCCTAAGAACTAACTCAGGTTACAGAGATTTCAGACCACATGGGAAGCCAGCAGGGGAGATATTTAGAGGTCACCAGGTCTTCTGGGGGCCCTCAAATCATTCTTGATTGAGAGCCTTGTGCTCTAGCCTTTAACTCACAGTAATAAAGACTTTCAGGGAAGGAATCCCTAGGAAACCAGCCCAACTGTTTAACAAGCCCGACAAGGAATTTCTCTTTTTCACTAAATTTTCATCTTCTCTACCTTAAGCCTGTTGGATTTTTCATGTTCCATTTTCAATAGGAAACTGGGCACAATCTTGTCTTAAAACAAACAAAAACACTGTTTTCTTCATTTGCTGTCATCTTTTTATTGTGAAAAACTTCAAACATCCAAGAAATTTGAAAGAACAATACAATAAATATCCCGTATCCCCACCATTTAAATTTAACAAATGTTAACCTTTTGATATATTTTCTTTATACACAGAACTATATATACAAATGTACTTCATGTGTGTATATATTTAATTTTTTTGCTAATCTATTTACAGTACATTTAAGCTATGACACTTCACCCCAAATATTTCAGCTTGCATATCTTAATATAAGTTCATTCTCTTATATAAATATCATAACATCTAGCACCCTTAAGAAAATTAATAGTAATTTTTTTCAATATCATTTTACTCTCAGAATCTCTATCTTCAAATCTTCCAAATTGACAGTATAATGTCTTATAGCAGTTTCTTTTTAAAATCAGTATTCATGGGGGCAGTGGGGGGTAGAAGACTCATGTAATACTTTAAACAATAAATAATTTAAATTAAAAAATATCAGGATCCAATCACAGTTCATGTTTGGTTCTTTAGTCCCCCTACTTCTTTTTTTTCTAAATGACATTATCTTTTTTAAGAGACTCTGTATAAAGTTTTGCATTCTGGATTTATCTGATTATTTCCTTGTGGTGATATTCAACTCATTCTTCTATCTCTTAGATTTCCTGTTGTTATGAGTTGAATTGTGTCTGTCCCCTGAAATCATATGTTGAAGCCCTAACCCCCAATACTTCAGAATGTGACCTTATTTGGAAATAGAGTTGTTGCAAATATAATTAGTTAAGATGAGGTTATACTGGAGTAGGGTAGATATCTAATCTGAAATGACTGGTGCCCTTATAAAGGGGAACATGTAGCAATAGACACACACAAGGAGAACACCATGTAAACATAAAGGCAGAGATTATGCTTCTACACATCAAGGACTGTCAGACTGCCAGCAAACCACCAGAAGCTAGGAGGGAGACATGGGACAGATCCTTTTACACAGCGTTCACAAGGAACCAACTCTGCCCACACCTAAATCTCACACTTCTGGCTTCCAGAACTGTGAGACAATAAATTTCTGTTGTTTAATCCCACCCAGTTTGTGATCATTTGTTATGGCAATCCTAACAAATGAATATACCTGTAAACTGGATGTTAGGTCTAGAGGCTTGAATAGAATCAGGTTAAGAATACTACATAGGTGATGCTCTGTAATCACTGTCTTGAAATTCTTTGCAATTTTATCTTTATAATAGAGACATGGTGCATGACATTTGTGCACTGCGGGGGGAGTCCCTCAGCCTGGTCTGAGCCCTCTCGCAGTCTGGAATCCCCCCACAGAGGTTCTTAGTGCTGCCAAGGAGGCAGGAGAGACTTCCACCACTGCAGCTGTGCTTCTGGCTGAACGGTGCTCCCAGCCAGGGGAGAGCTCCTGCATTGAGCATCTGCCCCTGGTGGTCAGTGAGTGTCATAGAGACCGGTCATTCCACTGTTCGGTCCATTTGCATATTAGCCTTTTGCTATATAGAATTTGTGTTCGGTAAGTGGAATCCAATGGGATAACGGAGCCTTAGCTTATGATTGACCTCCTAGGACAGATTCTTGAGGACCACTCTCCCAACCCCAGGTGTCATAGGCCCTGCCCAACCTCCTTGTCTCCAACGTTTCTCAGCAACTGTTGTTGCCTTCTGTCCCCAATGGGAGCCTGGGTTTGAGTGCAGGAAAGGTAAGGGTTGAATGCATTTGCCCTACCACATCTTGGGATACGGCATGGTGTTCACACCCAAGACTATAATGCCACATCAAATTCAGCAGGTGATTAGGCAAGAATAGCCTCTTGTCCAGCACCAATTCAAGTCCCTAGTGCATCTCAGCACTGAGGTTGTAATATGATTAGAGTTCTCCCATTAGGTGTTGGTTTGGGGCAGCAGGCCTGTAGGAAGGGGAAATGCTTGGCTTGACTTCCCTGCCTCTAGCCAAATCACATTGCATTAGCCTAGAGAGTCCAAGAGTGGGAACCTGGCAACAATCAGGCTGGAGAGCCCGCATGCCCCATATCATGGAGCAGGCCCCCTGGGTGCCTATAAGCATCGGCACTTGCCCCGAGTGTTCCTGTGCAAAGTGAGTATCCCGTACCTAGATAGACCCTTTCTTCTTCCCCCTACCTTTCCTGAATATCTGGTTTGTGTTAGTATCGTCTGACAGCTCAAGGCAGTCTCCAGGATAAGCCATAACATATAAGTTATAAAATTTTAGTTATTCCACATGCAAATTAAGTGCTCTTACATTACCTTTTATTCATTTTTATTTTTAAAATCCTCACTCAAGGATATGTTTTTCTTTGATGAGAGAGAGAGAGAGAGAGAGAGAGAGAGAGAGAGAGAGAGAGAGATATTGAGATCTCAACTGCTTTCCATATGTGTCCCACCAGGGGTCTAACTGGCAACTTGAGTACATCCCTGACCAGGAATCAAACCTGTAATCTTTCAGTGCATGGTAGGGAGCTCTAGCCAACTGAGCTACACAGACCAGGGACGTTTGCTTTTTAAAAAAGCCTTTAATTTTTTTTAATTGATTTTTAGAGAGAGGGAGAGGGACAGAGAAACACAGATGTGAAGGTATAGCATAGATCAGCTGCCTCCTGCACTCCCCCTACAGGGGATGGAGCCCTTGATCCGGGCATGTGCCCTGACCGGGAATCTAACCAGCAACCCTTCAGTGCTGAACCAACTGAGACACACTGGCCAGGGCCACGGACATTTGCTTTTATTTTTGTTGTTGTTGTTAATCCTCACCCAAGGATTATTTTTCCATTTTTTAAAGAGAGAGTGGATGCCCAGTCAGCATGGCTCAGTGGTTGAGCACCAACCTGTCCATCAAGAAGTTGCTGGTTCGATCCCCAGTGTGGGGTGTGCAGGAGGCAGCCGATCAATGATTCTCTCTCATCATTGATTATATATATATAATTTCCTTTCTTTCTGAAATCAATAAAAGTATTTTTTTAAAAAAAGAAAGAGTGGAAGGGACAGGAAGAGACACACAGAGGAAAATGTCGATGTGAAAGAGATGCATCAATTGATTGCCTCCTGCACGCACCCCGACCGAGGCTGTGATAGTGCAGCCCAGATAGTGCCCTTGATCAGAATCAAACCTGAGACCCTTCAGTCAGCAGACCGACACTCTGTCCACTGAGCCAAACTGGCTAGAGCCAGGGGCATTTGCTTTTAAAACAGCTACTGCACAATGTAAAGATGAAGGGGAAAATTCATGCTAATTCAAAATTGGGCAGAGGATATGAATAGACATTTCTCCAAAGAGGACATAAGGAAGGCCAAAAGACATATGAAAAAATGCTCAGTGTCACTAATCATCTGAGAGATGCAAACCAAGCCATAAGGAGATATCACCTCACACCTGTCAGAATGGCTACTCATAAAAAAAATCAACAAATAAGCGCTGGAGAGGATGCGGAGAAAAAGGAACCCTCTTGTACTGCTGGTGGGAATGCAGACTGGTGCAGCCACTGTGGATAACAGTATGTGTTGCAGAAAGACCAAAAAAACTAAGCGACGCTTTGAAGAGGTGGAGAAATCACAGTTTTAATAACACACATGGACTCAGGGATTGATCTGAATCCAAATCAGAGTGGGGGTAGCATTCGAGAACCTTGCTTTATAACTGCCCCTCGAGTTCATTGATTTGCAAATATACTCCCTCCCCCCAAGGCCCTGAAGGGAGAATTCTTTTCATCTACCCTTCCCCAGGTTCAGGGCTCAAAACAAG
>PVJC01047792.1:0-12704 GCA_004026665.1 Murina feae
TAGTAGCAGCAAAGTAATATATAAATCAATACATGGATGTATTTATTTTTGTGCTTTATAATCATTTTTTCTGCATATCCTTTTGAAAACCATTCCATTTGTTTTTCAGAGACCTAATTTGATGAGAGAAGGCAATATGTTAGGACTGAATTGGTGACTTAGAAAGATTTAAGTGTTTTAATTTTAGCTTGAGATGTTTCTTAGTTTTATGTTGATGATTGAATATAGAGAGGAGGGATGGAGTGATGTTATTGTTTAAAGGAGGTTTCCCTTCCATAAAAACATCAGGTAGCTATTCTTCTAGGGTTCTTTCTCCCTGTTAAAACAAAGAATCATTTGGCGGTATGGAATGGATTAATTCAATGAAAATGATTCCATTTTTGAACAAAAAATTATAATTATAAGCAGCAACAGCAAAAAACAATAACAAAAGACACATGAAAATATACACAGCACAATTTCCTAAGATGTTAACATCTGTAGGGTTAGCAGTAAATTGACTCATACTGACTCATTCTCTCCTTTGTTAGTCACCTGAGAGACAAATGACTGATCATACTGGTCCTCTGTGTACTTGTTTCTTAATGATTCTGAATAATTATGATTTTTTAGTAGTTTGAATTAAGCCAGAGTGAACTTGTAAATCAAGATTTGCTATGACATATAGACTTCTTTTTTTACGTGTGACAACTGTCTTAGAAAATAAAAAATACTATACTTTCTCATAAATCATTATATTTTTTATTGGTGAAAATGCCTCACTAGGTCCTCCTAGGATAAAACGTCAATTCGTAAATCCACTTTTATGTTAATAAGAAATTTCTAAGAATGTTACCTGAACTAGACTTGCCTATGCATATACACAGTCAGTAGCAGAAAGAAAACTCTGACCTCTGCTCCTTATTGCCAGTTCAACATTTCTTCATGTCTCATTTTCTCTACTGTATTAAAAAAAAGACAAATTATGGGGGAGAGAACCAAGGTGGCAGCATAGTTAAATGTGGTACTTGCTACCTCGACAACAACATTAAGATTACATATCCTGGGATATATGGGGACAAAAGGAGAGGAACTGGATTGTCTGACATCAGAGCAAGAACTTGGGGGCAGCTTTCCCCAAACAGTGGTACTCACAGGGATCATTGTTCCTATGCAGAGACCACCCCCATCACAGAGTTGACTGGCAGGAGTGATATCTGAGTCTCCATCAACCTGGCTCACACTGTTTGCTCTGACCTGGTGATTCCCTGAGACCCCACCCCTTTCAATTTACTTCCCCACATAAATTGTTTGCAGCAGCTTTTCCATATGAATGGCCTGTCCTGGCTTAGGCTTCATACTTTACCTAAAATATCTCAAACAAGTAGCAGCTGGACTTGGCATGACCCATACCTCTTGATAAGTGGAACCAGACCTGGTACTAGCAGCAGACTGCCTTGCTTCATAGCTTGGCCTCTTCTGGGCATCTCCAAGCCCAACACCAGTATTAGCCATCTGCAGATTGCTCTGTAGTTTGTGCTGGGTGGTCCAAGGCAGGGCACAGGTAGGAGCTGACTTTGTACCTCCAGAAGGGCCCCAAAGCCAGTGCACCTGGTGGATAGCTTCAGACCATACCAGATTACAATTCTATACCTCCATGAGCAACACACTCAAGGCGCAGACTCAGTGAGCACCAAAGCCTCACTGAAGCAAGTCCTGCTCCATGGGGATATCTCCTGCACAGCAGTTCTTCCACTGTTGTTGCAGTTGGTCCTCACTGTTCAATTTTTCTCAGTGATGCCAATAGAAATTGAGGCTCAAATACACCAAGACAGTGCCCATAGTTCACAAAGGGGCACAACTTGAGTGTCCAACTCAGGTGATTGGGGAGGCTGAGCCACTGGGCCCTACAGGGCACCTACTATACAAGGCCACTCTACCAATTCCAGGAGACACAGCAGCTCTACCTAATACATAGAAACAAACACAGGGAAGTAGCCAAAATTCAGAGACAAGAAACATGTCACAAATGAAATAGAAGAAATCTCCAGAAAAAGAACTAAATGAAATGAAAGTAAGAAAACTACTGAGTACAGAGTTTAAAAAAAAATGGTTGTAAGAGTGCTCAAGGATCTTCATGAGAGCTTCAAGGGATTTAGTGAGAATTTCAAGGAAATTAATAAAAACACCAAAGACATGAAAAATGACCAGTCAGAAATGAAGGATACAGTGAAATGAAGAATAATTTATAGGAAATCTAACAGTAGAGTAGAGAATGCCAAGAATCAAATCAGCAATTTGGGATATGAGGAAGCAAATCACACCCAATCAGAACAGCAAAAAGAAAAAAGAATCCACAAATCTGAAGATAGTGTAAGGAGCCCCTGGGACAACTTCAAGTGTACTAACAGTTGCATTATGGGGATGCCAGAAGGAGAAGAAAGAGAGCAAGACAATGAAAACCTATTTGAATAAATGATGACAGAAAACTTTCCCTACCTGGTGAAAGAAACAGATTTGCAAGTCTGGGAAGCACAGAGATTCCCAAACAAGAGGAACCCAAAGATGACCATACCAAGACACACATAATTAAAATGCCAAGGGATCAAGATAAAGAGAATCTTAAAAGCAAAAAGAGAAAAGCAGTTAGTTACCTACACGGGGGCACTCTTATGACTCTCAGATGATTTCTCAATAGAAACTTTGCAGGCCAGAAGAGAATGGCAAGAAATATTCAAATTGATGAATAGCAAGGACCTACAACCAAGATTACTGTACTCAGCAAAGCTCTCATTTAGAACTGAAGATCAGATAAAGAGCTTCACAGACAAGAAAAAGCTAAGGATTCCATCACCACCAAATCAGTAATACATGAAATGTTGAAGGGTATTCTTTAAGAAGAAGAAGAAGGAAAGAAAAAACACACATAAAAATATGAACAATAAAATTTTAGGCAATAAATACATATCTATCAGCAATTGATTCTAAAAGCAAAAGAAATTAATAAGGAATCTAATGAACAAAATAAACTAATGATAAAAATAGAACCAGAGACATGGAAACAGGGAACAGACTGACAAATCTCAGAGGGAAGGACAGTGTGGGGGTCAGAAGAAATTAAACAAATAACTTATATGAATATATGCATTACCTATGGACACAAACAATAGTGTGGTAAAGAGAGAGTGGGAAGAAAGTTTACTCCACAAAAACCACAACTCATTTGGTTTGTAAATAATTCCTTTATTATACTCTCCTTAAATTAACCAATTTCAATGTGCCATCTGTTTCATGCAGGGACCCTGACTGACATATATAGTTACTTTTTTAAAAAAGGGAAAAAATCTATGCATGGTATTTAGAAAAAGATAAATAGCTTGGAGTTTGAAAAATTATGACTTGATGGGTAAACAAACCGGTCTCTACCTACTTCCATTCTATATCATGTACCTTCTAATCCAGAGACACAGTAGAAATCAGCTCAGAAGAATGGGAGCCAACTGAGAAAGCTAGCAGCACTGGAGTGACCAGAGACAACAAGTGCCAGAACATCGTTGCCAACTTTCCACAAAGTGTGAATCAGCTTATATGCCTACCAGCTGCATACTTGCATATGTTTCATCGCATCTTTGCCCCAACCCCACCTCTGAACCTTAAGGGAAAAAAGGCCCAGAATTGGATTGTAGTAATGACTGACCCTTTGGGAGTGAGAGGTGGGGAGTAGGCAGTGGGCTGGGGGTGAAATATATGTAACTATATTCTATTTTTTTGTTGCTTTATTTATTTTTTATTACTTAAAATCTTATAAAGAGTAGTACATATGTCTCCTTTTTTTTTTCCCCCTTGACCTTCCCCCGGCCTCCCCTACCCCACAGTGTTTTGTGTCCATTGGTTATGCTTATAAGCATGCATATTTTTCTTTCATTGATTGGCTTATTTCACTTAGCATAATGCTCTCCAGTTCATCCATGCTGTTGCAAATGGTAAGAATTCCATATTTTTTTACAGCAGCATAATATTCCGTTGTGTAGATGTACCACAGTTTTCTAATCCACTCATCTGCTGATGGGCACTTAGACTGTTTCCACATCTTAGCCATTGTAAATTGTGCTGCTATGAACATAGGGGTGCATATATCCTTTCTGATTGATGTTTCTGTTTTCTTGAGATATATTCCTAGAAGTGAAATTACTGGGTCAAATGAGAGTTCCATTTTTAGTTTTTTGAGGAAACTCAATACTGTTCTCCACAGTAGCTGCACCAGTCTTCATTCCCACCAGCAGTGCATGGGAGTTCCTTTTTCTCCGCATCCTCTCCAGCACTTGTCGTTTATTGATTTGTTGATGATAGACATTCTTACAGGTGTGAGATGGTACCTCATTGCTGTTTTGATTTGAATCTCTCGGATGATTAGTGACTTTGAGCAGGTTTTCATGTCTCTTGGCTTTCTGAATGTCCTTTTTTGAAAAGTGTCTATTTAGGTCCTTTGCCCATATTTTGATTGGAGTGCTTATCTTCCTTTTGTTAAGTTGTATGAGTTCCCTATAAATGTTGGAGATTAAACCTTTATTGATGACAATATTGGCAAATATGTTCTCCCATGCAGTGGGCTTTCTTGTTGTTTTGTTGATGGTTTCTTTTGCTGTGCAGAAGCTTTTTATTTTAATATAGTCCCATTTGTTTATTTATTTATTTTTTTTAGTTTCCAATGCCCTAAGAGCTGTATCAGTGAAGAAATTGCTTCGACAAATGTCTGAGATTTTGTTGCCTTTAAATGCCTCCAATATTTTTATGGTTTCCCATATTACATTTAAGTCCTCTATCCATTTTGAGTTTATTTTTGTGTATGGTCTAAGTTGGTGGTCTAGTTTCATTTTTTTGCATATATCTGTCCAATTTTCCCAACACCATTTATTGAAGAGAGTGTCATGACTCCATTGTATGTTCTTGCCTCCTTTGTCAAATATTAATTAAGCATATTGGTTCAGGTTGATTTCTGGGTTCTCTATGCTATTCCATTGATCTATATGTCTATTCTTGTGCCAGTACCAGGAAGTTTTGAGAACTGTGGCTTTGTAATATAGCTTGATATCTGGTATTGAGATCCTACCTACTTTTTCTTCTTTCTCAGGATCACTGCAGCTATTTGGGGTCTTTTTTTATTCCAGATGAATTTTTGGAGAGTTCGTTCTAGGTCTGTGAAATATGCCGTTGATGTTTTTATGGGGAGTGTGTTGAATTTATAGATTGCTTTGAGTAGTATGGGCATTTTAATGATATTGATTCTACCAATCCATGAACATTGCATGTTCTTCCATCTGGTTATGTCTTCCTCTATCTCTTTTTCAACATCCTGTAGTTTTCTGAGTAGTGGTCTTTTACCTCTTTAGTTAAGTTTATTCCTAGGTATCTTAATTTTTTTGGTGTGATCATAAATGAGATTGCTTTTTTAGTCTCTCTTTCTGTAAGTTCACTATTGGTGTATAGAAATGCCATAGATTTCTTGGTGTTAATTTTGTATCCTGCTACATTGATGAATTCATTTATTAAGTCTAATAGTTTTTTTATGGAGTCTTTAGGGTTTTTTTTATGTACAATATCATGTCATCTGCAAATAAGGACAGTTTTACTTCTTCTTTTCCAATTTGGATTCCTTTTATTTCTTCTTCTTGTGTAATCGCAATGGCTAATACTTCCAGTACTATGTCGAACAGGAGTGGTGAGAGTGGCATCTCTGTTTTGTTCCTGTTCTAAGGGGAAATAGTTTTGGTTTTGCCAATTGAGTATGATGTTGACTGTGGGTTTGTTGTATATGGCTTTTATTATGTTGATGTATGATCCTTCTATTCCCATCTTACTGAGAGTTTTTTTTTAATCAAAAATGGGTGTTGGATTTTGTTAACTGCTTTTTCTGCATCAATTGATATGACTATGTGATTTTTATCTCTTAATTTGTTTATGTGATGTATCATGTTTATTGATTTGTGGATATTGTACCATTCTTACATCCCTGGGATAAATCCTACTTGGTCATGGTGTATTATCTTTCTGATGTATTACTGGATCTTATTTGCTAGGATTTTGTTGAGGATTTTGGCATCTATGTTCATGAGGGATATTGGCCTGTAATTCTCTTTCATTGTGTTGTCTTTATCTGGCTTTGGTATTAGGATAATGCTGCCTTCATAGAATGAGCTTGGAAGTGTTCCTTCCTCTTGAATTTTTTGGAATAGTCTAAGGAGGATAGATTTTAGTATTTCCTTTAATCTTTGGTAAAACCCTGTGAAGCCATCTGGCCCTGAGCTTTTGTTTGCTCAAAGATTTTTGATTACTCTTCAATTTCTTCCATAGTTATTGGCCTATTGAGATTTTTAGATTCTTCCTGATTGAGTTTTGGAAGGTTGTATTTTTCTAGGAATATGTCCATTTCCTCCAGGTTGTCCAGTTTGTTGGAAAAGAGTTGTTCATAGTATATTTTAATAATCTTTTGTATTTCTGTGGGGTCTGTTGTTATTTCTCCTCTTTCATTTCTGATTTTGTTTATTTGAGTCTTTTTTCTTTGCTTCTTGGTGAGATTGGCTAGAGATTCATCAATCTTGTTTATCTTTTCAAAGAACCAGCTCTTGGTTTTGTTGATCTTTTGTATTGTGTTTTTGGTCTCTATGTCATTTATCTACGCTCTGATCTTTATTATTTCCTTCCTTCTGCTTACACTGGGCTTTTCTTATTGCTCTCTTTCTAAATTTTTGAGATGCAGGGTTAAGTAATTTGTTATCATTGTTTCTTGTTTTTTTTTGCAGTAGGTTTGTAGAGCTATGAATTTCCCTCTCAAGACTGCTTTCGCTGTGTCCCATAGGTTTTGAATTGTTGTGGTTTCATTGTCATTTGTTGCCATGGTGTTTTTTAGTTATTCTGTGATACCTCTGGTAACCCAGTAATTCTTTAATAGCATGCTGTTTAGTCTACATGTGTTTGATTTTTTTGTATTGTTTCATTGTAGTTGATTTCCCATTTTATGCCATTGTGATCTGAGAAGATACTTGATATGATTTCTATATTATTGAATTTGAAGAGACTTTGCCTGTGGCCCAATATATGGTCTATATTTGAGAATGACCCATGTGAACTTGAGAAGAATGTATATTTTGTGGCTTTGGGGTGAAGTGTTCTGAAGATGTTGATTAATTTCATCTGATCTAGTGAGTCATTTAGGATTGATGTTTCTTTGCTGATTTTTTGTTTAGAGGATTTGTCCAGTGGTGATAGTGGGGTATTAAAGTCCCCTATTATGATTGTATTACTGTCAATCTCTGCCTTGATATCCTTCAGAAGTTTTCTTATGTATTTGGGTGCTCCTATATTGGGTGTGTATATGTTTACCAGAGTTATTTCTTCTTGTTGGATTTTTACCTTTAGTATTATGAAGTGGCCTTCATTATTTCTTTTTACGTCCTTCACTTTGAGATCTAATTTGTCAGATATAAGTATTGCTACCCCAGCTTTTTTTTCATTTCCATTTGCCTGAAAAACCTTTTTCCATCCCTTCACCATGAGTCTGTGTGCATCTTTTTTTCTTAGGTGGGTTTCCTGTAGGCAGCAGATATATGGGCCATATTTTCTTATCCACTCAGTTACCCTATGTCTTTTGATTGGGGACATTTAATCCATTTACATTTAAAGTTATTATTGATAGATAATTGTTTGTCACTATTTTTATTCTTTCCCTCTGTGTTCCTCCTTCATTTCCTTTTTTTTTCTTTTTTCTTTTTTCAGCAGATGATTTAACATTACTTGCATTGCTGGTTTGGTGGTAACAAACTCCCTTAGTCCTTTTGTCTATGAAGCTCTTTATATCACCCTCAATTTTGATTCATAGCCTTGCTGGGTACAAAATTCTTGTATTCAGACCCTTCCTTTGCATGACTTTGTATATTTCATTCCATTTCCTTCTTGCCTGATGTGTTTCCGTTGAGAAAAATTCACTAGTCTGATGGGGGATCCTTTGTAAATAACTTTCTGTCTCTGTCTGGCCACTTTTAAGATCTTACTTTGTTGTTTGCCAGTATAATTATGATGTGCCTTGGCGTTGGTCTTGTGGAGTTCATTTTGTTTGGGACTCTGTAAGCTTCTTGGATTTGTGTGAGTTTTTTCTTCCCTGTATCAGGGAAGTTTTCTGTCATTATTTCTTCAAACAGGCTTTCTATTCCTTGCTCAGTTTCCTCTCCCTCTAGCCGCCCTTTTATGTGGATGTTGTTTCTTTACATGTTGTCTCAAAGTTCTTTTAGGCTCTCACTACTGCTTTTTAATTTTCTTTTCTAGAAGCTGCTCTGCTTGGGTATTTTTTCCTACCTTGCATTCTAGCTCACTGATGTGGTCCTCTGCTTCTTCTAGTCTAATGTTGATGCTTTCTATTGAGTTCTTTATAGCAGTGATGTCATTTTTCATTTCTCCTTGGTTCTTCTTCATTTTCTCTTGGTTCTTACACATATTGTTGAATTTGTCTTCCCTTCTTCTCAACCACCTCATGACATTTCTCTGAATTGTTTATCTGATTGGTTGCTTGCCTCCATTTCATTTACTCCCTTTTCTGGTGATGCTTGTTTCTCTTTCATATGTGGGCTGTTTCTTTGTCTCCCCATGATCTTTTTTCTCTGGGTGTCTGGTTATGTTGTTCTCTCTCTCCTGCATTGATTTAAAGGCACAAAATACAGCACAACAAGGCACAATGCACAAGGTACTGAACACAAATGTATTCATGATGCTAATAACCCCAAATAAAGGTGACCACCAGAGAAAAGAGACTTAGAGGATAAGGAATAAAGAAGAAGAGAAAAAGAAAAAAGGGGAAAAAGAAAAAAAAAGGAGTGCAAAAACTAAATTGGGAAAAGGAAAAAAAAGTAAGAGAGAAAAGAAGGAAAATGAAATAGAAGAGGGGAAGAAACTATATGGGGAGAAAACTCCCATAGAACAGCCACTCATTTCAACAAATGCAAGCAACAGATACCTAGGGATGAATGCAAACAACAAACAACAACTAATATCAAGCAAGGCGAAAGAAAACAGAAGCAAAAAAAAAAATAAATAAAACAAACAAAAAAAAAAACAAAAAGAAAAAGTGAAAGAATCTCACAAACAAGCATAAAAAAACACCAGTATAATAAACAATCAAGCAAACAACAGCAAAATGACAGAGAGAGAAAAAGAGAAAAATTTGGATAGTGAAGAAAGAGAAGATGAGGTGTATATGGACTTAGAGCAGGGGATTGGAAATTAGATATATAGCAAGGTGAGAATTTAGCAGGGGGTAACAAGAGGGAATAGGGAAAATCTAAAGCAGGAATAGGGTAGGAAAAACAGGACAACAAAAGGGGAAAAGTGAGGAAGAGAGTGTTGGTATAAAAGTAAAGTTGAGATAGAGTAAAATGATACTAAATGAAAATAGATTGTAGAACACTAATCCCAAAATAAAATAATCTAATCTTATAAAAGAGTAATATGCAAATTAACCATCACTCCGAGACACCTAAGCCACACCAACCAGCCAAGCAATGCCCACCAGCCAATCAGAGTGGCTGTATGCAAATTAACCCAGCCAAGATGGTGGCCGGCAGCCACAGAGCTAGAGTAAACAGGAGGCTTCTGTTGCTCCAGGAGTAAACTGCCTGCCTTGACCAGCCAGGCCTCTGCTCAAGGTAACAATGTTTCAATTATAGAAGCCACAGAGCTGAAGCAAATAAGAGTCTTCCTGGCTGCCTAGGTCTCCACTCAAAGTAACAAAGTTTCAATTATAGAAGATAAGTAAACCCCAGAAACATGATTCCAGCCAGCTTCACTGGGATGTTGGGTCAATGGGAACTGTGTGCAGCCTGAAAACAGCCCTCAGTCCCTCACCTAGGCTGGCCAGGCACCCCAGGAGGGACCCAAACCCTGAAGGGACTGTGGGCAGCATGAAAACGGGCCTCAGCCCTCATCCAAGCTCGCCACACCTCCATGGGGTGAGGGTACCCACTGGGGGCCTTGGCCAGCCTGCAAACAGCCATCAGCCTCTCACCCAGGCAGGCCAGGCATGCCAGCAGGTCTACATCCCCAGAGGGGTCCCAGACTGCGAGAGGGCACAGGCCAGACTGAGGGACCCTCCTGAGTGCACAAATTTTTGTGCACTGGGCCCCTAATGAGAAAATAAAATGACACTTTAAAAAAAGGTAAGATAGTAGTAGCAATAATATTGATAAAAAATAAAAATGTAACAATTAAAAAGATAAAAACAAGTGAAGGAAAAAGAAAAAAAAATTAGTTTCTTAAGTAAAAGATGAAAAAAAAATGCAGTAGTAAGGGTCATTCACTTCTTCTACTCTTCTGTTTGGCTCTCCTTTGTCCTGTCAGCTATTCAGGAGAGTATTGAAGTTCCCTGCAATACACTGCTCCTCTGTGTTGTAAACCACAGTCCTGATTTTAAAGCCGGCAGTATTTTTTTTTTGTTTCCATGACTGCCTTTATTTGTTTACAGCAGAGTCAGTTCGTTGTTCAGCTGCTGGGTGGCAGTGTTTCTGGGTTGACCTCCGGGGCTGTAAGTCCTCTCTAGCCAGTGTTAGGTTTTGTTTTCCTTATTGCACTTACTACTGGTTTGGGAGATTGGACTGCCCCAGAGCTTATCTCTAGATCTGCCACTCCCTGCTCTGATTTCCAGGCTCCACAAAAACAACTTTCCTCTGCAGTCTCTTGAGCAACCCCAAGTAGGCAGTCCCACGTATTGGGTTTAACAATCAAAAGCAAGGATTTAATGAGAAAAAGAAAAAAAAAAAGGAGCCTGCAACCTCCACTGTCGAGCTCTGCGTGTAATTCTCCCAAAGTCTCCTCCGCAAGTCCTCTCTCCCGTGGCCCAAAGCAGCCGGCACACTGGCACAATCCAAGTCTGTCTCTTCACACCCAGTCCAGCTATGGGCTGATTTATTTATTTACTTTTTTAAGAGTTTCATTTTTCCAGCAGACCTGTGGGTCCCCTTCCCATTCATGGATCACGCTGGCCCCAAAGGCCGCGGACTTTGTGAGGTGCAAACATTACCCCCACCCATGCGCGTTCCTCTCGTTAAACTGGATTACAAACAGCACCTTTATGCGAAATCTGACCTTTTCGTGAGGAGGCACAGGGCTCGTCTGAGTCCACGTATTCATGCTGCTTGGAATCCAGGGTTCCTGGGTTCGTAGCTGGTCCCTGGTGCTGTGTTTGCAGGGTCCCTGGATGTATACACTTCCAATGAACAGCCACTCAAGATGGCATGGTCTCCGCCACAGAGCTGGCTGCTCCAGGAGAGACTTCAGCAGCAGTGGAAGCTGCTCGGTTAGGGGAGCCTAATCCGGAGCTCTCCAACAGTCCCAGGCTGCAAACTGTCTCCCAGCTGGAACTCCTCTGCCAATTCAGGCTGGATGTTACTCACTTCAGCTGCTCACCTGATCTGCCCCGGGACAAGGTGCAGGACACGTTCCTCTATACTGCTGCCATTTTTCCACCCCCTTATCTAAACTAATAAAAGCGGAATAGTAAAATTAACCATCCCTTCGGGATGCCTACAGCCAATCAGAGTGGCTGTATGCAAATTAGCGCAGCCAAGATGGCGGAGGCCCACCGCAAACTGGTCCCGCCTGAGGAGCAGGGTGGGAGGAGCAAGCAGGCCCCATGCTGTGGCCTGGAAATAGACAAATCGAGGAGGGTACGCACAGGCAGAAGCTTAGCCTCGGTGACCCGAGGTCAGTTCCAGGCCATGGTGGCAGCTGCAGGTTTGGGAGCCGGCTGCCCAGCCCCCGCCCCTACGGCTGAGGCCTGGGAAGAGACCGTTGGCAGGAGAAGTACTTAGCACCCTGCATGCCCGGCTCCTGGGTCTGATCAGCCCGGGCGCCAGTACTAAAAAACGGCCTTCTGGTGCCCAGAGGGGCGTGTCCCGTCCACAGGGCGCTAAGTCCGGGATGGGCCGGGTACTTAGCGCCCTGCATGCCCGGCTCCTGGGTCTGATGAGCCTGGGCGGCTGGTGCTAAAAGCGCCTTCCAGTGCCCAGAGTCGTGTCCCATCGGCCAGCACAGGGTGCTAAGCAAACGATGGGAGAGAAAGCAATGGGGACCCTCAGGCAGCACCCAACAGGGCCTGCTTGGAGGTCACTGCGCAGACAAGTGGGGGCTGCAGGCAGCATACAGCAGGGTCTGCTGGGTGATGGGAGAACAGGGAAGCAGGGTGACCAGAGAGCTGGTAATCTGACTGCAGGCAGCACCCAGTAAGGGCTGCTGCACCGCCATGGGGGAGCAAAGAATCTCTGGGAGGTCACTGTGGTGACCCCCTAGCAGACAAGCATGCTGCAGGCAGCACACAGCAGGGTCTGCTGGGCAGTGGTGGCCACCATGGGGGAGCAGGCAAGCGGGACACCAGAAAACAGGCATTAGGACCAGCAGGCAGCACACAGCAGGGCCTGCTGAGCTGTGGCTGTGGCAAAGGGGGAGCAAATCAGGACCCACAGACAGCACCAGCAGGGCACCCTGTTGGGTGGTGGCAGTGGCAATTGGGGAGCAGGCAAGCAGGGCGACCATGCAGCAAGCAATGGGGACCTACAGGCAGCACCCAGCACGGACTGCTGGGTTGTGACTGCATCCACCAGAGAGCAGACATGTGGGATGACCAGGGAACAGGCAATCGACCTGCAGGCAGCACCCAGCAGGGCCTGCTTGCCTATCCCCATGGT
>PVJC01047793.1:0-12785 GCA_004026665.1 Murina feae
GGACTTATATGCAAACATATAGGCCTAACCAATGGAAACAGACAACAGGGGGGTGAAGGCATGAGTGTGGGCATGGGGGGGGGTGTAATGTGGGGATAAGGATACATATGTAATAACTTAATCAATAAAGAAGTTAAAAAAACCCCACTATAGTCAGGATCACCTAACGAACAAACAAAAAAAGAAACAAAATTAAATGGTGTATCTTGTGAAAAAATAAATGATATACTAAGTACAGATATATTTAGCATATATGCGTAAGAAACATAAGATGTAAATATTTAATAAAGTATATAGAAAAAATAATTTAGAGTGACCCCCTCCCAAATATACACAAAAGAGGAAAAGAAATTAGTGAATGGCCTATAAATTGATTTTAAAGTCTGTGGAGTGATTTATCAATAGAGAACTTGTTCTATTATGATGGACAAAAGCTAAAAGGAAGAGTGCCTTAAAATAGTAAGATGGGGTAGCCCTCACTATGGGCACAAATTTTGCTCATTCAGATGAAGTTTTGAGACCAACTTGTCAAAGTAATTTGCTTCACACTATTTCACAGACACATATATTGTTTGAAAATGTCTTCTGTGGACCTGGATGTGTTGCTGTGCTTTCTTTTATTCTGGCAAATTGGGCATATTTGTATACATTTCTAACATTAAAGTAATTACATTAACAATAGCAACAGCAACATATGCTTTTTCATAATGCACTTTGTATTTTTCTAAGAAATGAAATCATCTGGCTTGAGTTGTCAATTCTATGACTATGGAACACTTTTAATATTGTTTTAACTCCTCTACCTGAGAAAACTGTTTTCAGTGAATCATCTGATTTGGATGTGGCCTGTCTTAACTCAATTTGTCTGCATGAGATAATAATCCAGAGTGTGTCATGGAACTCAGCAAAGGTCTGTGGAACAGAGGTCAACTCATTTCTACTAATCTTTACTTTTTCACAGTTGTGCCTTTACTTCAGGATAAAATTCACTGGGATTGGCTTTTATGAACATTACTCATATAATATTTAAAGTGTCAGATGTATACTCGTATTTAGGAATATGTTTCAATGTTTAAAATGTCCAAAACGTAAGCTTGATTTAACCTTATAGCAGACAATTATTTTTCTCTCACATCAGTCCCTCTCCCTCCCCCTTCCCCTACCTCCCCTACTCTTCTCTCTCTCCCCCTTCCTCTTTCTCTAATAATCAATGAACATATCCTTGGATGAGGATTAAACAAATTTCCCAAATTTTATTTTTTTAAATATATTTTTTAGGAGGGAGAGAAAAATAGAAACATCAATAATGAGAGAGAATCATTGATCCCCTGCCTCCTCAGGCCAGTGCCCTTATCTGACCGGGAATCGAATCATGACCTCTTGGTTCAAAGGTCAACACTCAACCACTGAGCCACACCAGCCCAGCCCAAATTTATTTATTTTTCATTGCATTAGAAAGTAGCCAAGTATTTATTAAATTTTAAAGCGTACAAAAATGACATCTAATTCTATCTCAATTTGATTTTATATCATACTTAAATAAAAAGATCCAGATGTAATCATTTTATGTAAGTGAATATTATTGGTGGGATACACAGAAGTAAATGGAGTGCCTATTCATTTCTGTGAGTTAAAGTTCATGATTGAGTCCCCCATTTGCTTATTTCATTGTGAAGACTTAAGTAAGACCTCTAAACACGTGGTCTATACAGGATGCTCCACCAAGTCCAATCCATAATTTTCACATACATTTTCCAATAAGAACAGACAAGAAACAAGCAAAAAAAAATCCCCGAATTTTATATTTCACAGGCAGATATCAAATAGCAATGCAGTTTTGGATTTCTAATGAATAGGGAACCTAGGTCATAGATAAGAATATTTCAAGGAGCAAAGAAACACTTTTTTTTTTTTTTTTTAACAGACTTTCCAAAAAATCATTTTCAACATTTCCCCCAGTCCTTTGCCTGCCACTTAAGAGTATCCCTGGAAGCTTGAATCTCCCTCATCTCACTTGGAAGTGCGTTCTGGCCCAAGAAGCAAGAGAACTTAATAGGCTCAATTACTCTGGACTAAAAAGCATAGAGTCTATTTGAAGACTCACTTATTTCCAAAGGAAGTCTGCCCAGTGCTGCTGAGAATGTAGTTAACAACGCTTTTAAATTGTTGGTTGCGAGGTAAAATTGAGGAAAATGGGTCAGTTCATGGGAAGGAATGGGAAATGAAGCATCCATTGGTGGGAAGAGATTTGAAGAATGTTAGCTTAATAACTGCAGAGACAAAGGACAGAAACAGACCAGAAGGAGGGAGAAAGAATGCGTTGGCAAAGAGCCTCATTATATACGTTACGCTTACTCTGCGCCCTAAGCGCTTTTCAGTTTCAATTCCTGTTGCTGAACCAGAAGACTTGTATCAATTCATGCAAAAATATTTCATCTTTGGAATGATTAATGAAACTGAATGTGACCAACCTTCCTGTCACTTTTCAGAAGCCAGGTTTTGCTTAGAAAAATCACACTTCATTTCCCCCCTTTTGTGAACACAATTATGTTGTATAATGTACAACATTAAAATACATTCTTTACATGTTTAGAAGGTTCAAAATATATTTACAAATGAAATAATTAGATACTTGAAATAATCAGATGACTGATCCTGATTATGTTCCGTTCATCCAAATAGCCACTCTTCGTCAGCATGACACATTCATAGTGAAGAGAGGATTTTATAGGAACTAATAATGCTCTGTAGTGTTTGTTTATCCCAAAAAAGCTTATTGTGTCAATAGCGATTTATATAAGCGGATAATGAACTGCTTTGACTACTGCTGAAATTATTTACAAGCTATGAAAGCAAATATTTCTACTAAAAGTATGTGAAAAACTTTTAATAAAATTATAAACACTATTTGCTCATAAATAACACATTTTAAAATCCTAAAGCCAGCATTATATGTTGTCCATAAGCAAATTTTACTTGGTTAAAGAGAAGGTAGATTTTGACTATATAGATACTAGAATTTAAAATGTATTGATTGTGTATTATATTCTAGAATCAAAAGTCTGTGTATTATATTCTAGGATCAAAAGTCTGTGTGAGGCTCTGGGGATAGAAAGAGGAAAAACTTCATTTAAATATCTGACTTCCATGACAATGTGAATTAATGTATTAAGTTTTCTAAAGATTTTTTGATATTTAAATGAAGTTATCTGGTGAAATAGGTCACTGATACCTTAAAATTAATTAAACTTACGTTTTTGGTTAGGCACACATGACCTAAATATCCACTTGTCAAACATAAGAAATGTCCCTTGTGAAAATATTTATACTGAAAATATTTTCTCCTATATGTCCGAAACATGTTTAAATATAAATCATGTGGAGACAACCATTTCTGCCATTTTTGCTCACTCTTTCTCAAGTAGAGGCTTTGATAAACATCAAAGAGCATTTGATAAAAAAATAGAAACATTTAGATCCCAAGGTAGATGGTTATAAAACCTTCCTTTAGGATTGAAATATATATACATCATTGAAGACTGAAAGCATAAGATACACCCAAAGATTGCTTAATATATTTTTAAAACAGCAGAGGTATAGTATATTATTTTAATGAAAAGAAATTGTGGGCTAGCTTTCTGTCTTTTGCTTTGAAAATACACTTTTTTAAATGAAAGTTTTTGTTCTATAGATAAATATACAGTTTAGTGACCATTCAAAAGTTAAAAATATATTGTTAAATAAGAAGACTGAAAAAAACAAACAACAAAGCAGATTTAGGAATATACTCTTAAGTACTTTAGTTTTGAACTTTTATTGCCTTTGGGAAAATGACATTGTAACCAAATTATTCAATTCAGTAAAATCTGTTAAAATGCAAGCTCTCTAGAGAATGATTATAAGGCTTAACCTGCAAAATTAATTTGGGAGTAGCGATTGATTTTACATGCTGATTAAATTGCCTCTCTTCTTTTTTTTTGGCCTATCTTCTTGAATAAAAATAGAATTTAGTGAAATTTAAAGGTGACAAATATTTTCACCTAGAAATGTATTACACTTGATGGATTGCAAACACACACTGTTTATGCAGTTCAATCCACTTCTAATCTTCATTAGCTTTCACTATTATTATTTGAATGGTGAGCCTCTTCTTCACGCAGTTGGACTTCTCTGAGGTAAAGACCTTGGCCTCTTGCCTACCCTTTCTTATCAACAACAACAACAACAACAAAAAATGATTGAAGGGTGGACTGGAATGATTCCAGAGGTGGGGGAAGTGTAGATGATTCCTTACTTTCTTTAGGGATATAACTTCTTGTATCTACTTACAGCAAATGGACATTTTCCTTCTTTTGCGCTGTGAAGAACAGGTCTCCATGGGAAAGACATCCATTTTGTGAACTCTCCCGCTGATTTTTACTCTGTGAGTTAAGTGATGGGGTTGTGGAGGTAGCAGCAAGCCCCCGAGGCTGCAAGACCGAACTTCCCATTACTCAATCACATCAACAATAACAGTACCATGGACCAGACTGACAGCTGTCAGAGGGATGGGGGAAGGAGGGACTTTATGAAAGCAGGTAAAGAGATTAGTAGAACCTATATGCAAACCCCTTAGACACGGATGACAGTGGGGTAATGGCCAGAGGAAGGGGGTACGAGGACTGGGTGGGGATGGGCAAAGACGGGACAATATGGACATCTATGATAGTGTCAACAATAAAAAATGTTAAATGAAGATCAAGCTAACTGAAAATATCCTTCTATACATGTTTTTAAAAATTTAGAATTGTACAAATTTTGCTAAACATGCAATAAGACTCAGAAAGGAAATTAATCACTATCTTTATGGTATAATATACCTCAACTAATTTAAAGGAAAAACAACCAGTTGATAAAAATACATTTGCAAATCACTTAGAAGTAATGATTTTTTTTTTTGCACCCAACAACTTCTTCCAAACTGAGAAAAAGAGAATGCTATTCTTCTTTGAACCTCAACCACAGGAAAAAGGCAAATAACTTAAATGGGCATTTCATAAAAAAAACACACATAGTCATTAAGAAAATGAAAGATGTTCACTCATAGCTGCTGGACATTTAATGCAATGATTCAACTAATTTAAATAAAGGCATGCTTCACTAGTAACAGGTGTTTATCCTTTAATGGTAATAGCATCCCATATAATCCTGACCCTAAACAAGAAGCAAATATTTAAAAGAATATTTCAATAATTCCTAATGAGAAAGATTATGTGCCTATTCTGACCAAAGCATTGGAACAGTCTCTACAGTAAAATATATTCATTGAACAAAAATGTTTATTCAAATAATGGACAAAGACATAAATATGGATAATATATTAAGTGCAATGCTATATTACTCATCAAAGGAGGAAGAGAAAACTTAATGGGTAGCATCTGGTGGAAGAAGGAGGAAAATAATCATCTTTAGATTTTTTTTTTCTTTCTGTATTATTTCTTCATCAGTTTTTCCCTTTGGGGGCAGCGAGGTAACGCATGACCCACTAGAACTTAAACTGGACATAAACACACAGTTACGCATCGACACCTTTAGTAATTAAAAGCTAGAGACTTGGAATACTTGGAAACGTGGAACATTAAGGTGCTGTAGAAGAGGCCAGCTCTTCAGCCTTTTCCTCTTCCCTTGGCATACATGTGTGTGCTGAGTCACATGTTTGACATTATGTGTAAAAGGTGGTACATAATTAAAATGTGTTCCATGTGATATTTCTAATTAGAATCTCAACTTAATTAGAGATTATGCCTTTGCCTGAAGCTATAATGTCAAAATGTCACTCCTAGTATATTCATTTAGTACATGTTCCAAGTGGATGAAAATGCTGGTAGAAAAAAAACAACAACATTCTGGCAAAATGTTAACTGGGCAGTAAGATAATTTCATAATCACCAAATTTAATACATGGCTCACGAGTTATTTTTCTGACTTTAAATACTCTTGTCTTTTTTACACTTCTAAAATTTCTCATAACCATCATATTGTCATATTTTTCTGGAAAAATCCTGCTCAATTAAATTTAGAACATATTTCAGAAAATACTCCTCCGTCAGAGTCCAGTGGCCAGAAATTTGTTCTTTGGAGCTTATAGAGCTCTGTGTAAGCAATACCATAATCACAGCCTGCTGTACTCTTACTGCTCTGTCCCAGCCTGTCTCACCCCCACATACGGGCATTTACACACATGTACAAAGGCTGTGAGCTCTTTGTGAGATGAACATGGATCGTATATATCTGTATCACAAGTGTTTCATAAGGAGTAGATGCTAAACATCATTGTTGTTTAATGAATTATGAAACAAAAATGATCAAATGACATAATAATGTGAAGTGGTAGAGTACCCAGTGCTATATTATTATTATAGTTATTGGTGGTGGATTTGACTGCTTGTTCTTGATTTTACCTAGTTAAAGATCTGGATAAATTCTAGCTGTTCCACTTACTTGGTGGGTGTGCATGAATTTATGTAAGCCTGTCTAGAGATAATAAGTACTCAGGCCTTAGCTGATTCGGCTCCGTGGATATAGCATCAGCCTGCGGATTGAAGGATCTCAGGTTCAATTCTGGTCAAGGGCACATGTGATCCCCAGTAGGAGGCATGCAGGAGGCAGCTGATCAATGATTCTCTCTCATCATTGATGTTTCTATCTCTCTCTCCCTCTCCCTCCTTCTCTGAAATCAGTAAAAATCTATTTAAAAAAATACTCAGGATGATTATGAAGAAGTAATGGGGCAATATAAAAAAAACAATTATATACAAATTTTGTAGCAAATGTAGAATCTGCTACTGACATTTCCGTTTACAATTTTTTCCTTCCCAGCCTTGGTTCTGATCTCATGAGGCCAATTTACACAATGTGTGCTAATCTCACCAAATGAAAGAAAGTGTAATATTTACCTCAGTGGGATTATTATCCAGAGTTCACTGTTGCCCAAATGTATTGGTCTTAGTCCACAATTCTTCTCTAAGTATTTAGATGTTCTAATTCTCTGACTCAAATTAAATTGAATATATTGAAATGAATATATCAGGTTAATTAAAATACACTTTTAAGTTTGGCTCAGTGCATGGCAGACTCAGGCATGTTCCCTGTTCCTGAGATGAGATACTAAAGTATATCATTGCGAACCACCATAACCCCAAGGCAGTGTTATGGAGAGTGATTTTTGTGTCAGTGATATATTGACTTTGCAAATGACACGTCTTCTTTTGACTTTGTCATCCTTTACTCTGTAAATTCTATGAAACAATGATAAATTTTAAGGTTATAAGGTACCTCCTGCTCTCAAAGCTGATCCATCCATGCACAACCAAGTAAGTATTTCACTGTACCATGAGGAAAACTTGTGCTTTTTCAGTTTAGTAATTCATTGGAGCAATAATTATACACGAGAATTACACACACACACACACATATGTATATATATTCTACTATAGGTCTGGTGCATGAAATTTGTGCATGGGGAGGGTATTTGTGTGTCCCTCAGCCCAGCCTGCACCCCCTCCAATCTGGGACCCCTCGAGAGATCAGGCCTAAACGGGCAGTTGGACATCCTTCTCACAATCCAGGACTGCTGGCTCCCAACCACTCGCCTGCCTGCCTGCCTGATTGCCTCTAACCACTCCCCTGCCAGCCTGATCAATGCCTAGTTGCTCCCCTGCAGGCTTGGTTGCCCCCAACTGCCCTCCCCTGCAGGGCTGGTCTCCCCAACTGCCTTCCCTTACCGGCTTGATTGCCCCCAACTGCTCTCCCTTTCAGGCTTGGTCCCTCCCAACTGCCCTCCCATGCTGGCCTGATCGCCCCCAACTGCCCTCCCTTGAAGGCCATCTTGTAGTGGGCATTTTGTGTCCACATGGGGGTGGTCATTTTGTGTTGGATTGATGGTCAATTTGCATATTACTTTATCAGATAGGATGCTGACATTTATAGATATAATATATAATTTATTGGCTATATAATTATATGTATATATGCAATAAATAATGAGCAACATAATTGAGTTTTTAATATTTTTATTTGCATACAGCTTTTTGAGCCTGAATTTACCTTTGAATGTACAATATTATTAAAAACAAACATCTTTAAATGTCATTAGGCTTTTCTCCAGTTAACAGTATTCTTACAGTCTTCACCAGACTGTATTCTTAGTACTATGTGAAGTATTTTGAGAATGAGCATCCAAATGAACACATATGGAATATATGAAGACTTAAGGAGGCTTTGCCCAGGTAACTGTCTGTAGATCCTACATATTAATTAGGCATTTTTTCTGTCCACCTAGCATGACATTTTGCTTTCATCTACATCTCTCCCTCTCACCTAAGTTTAAGTTCACATTATCACAGAAATATATGTAACTAATTTATTAAAATACCTAGGATATGCAGGTATTGCAGAAATATGTCCAGATAAAATTTTTATAGGTATTTCTTGAAACAAACAGTGAACTTACTAGTTCACACACTTAACTTCCTAGAAAAGAATGTCCTGGACAAAAAAGAAAATGTCTGTTGGCACAAATGAACTCAGCTCGGTCCTGATTTTTAGGCAATATAGATTCAAGTGGTCTCATTTTGCTTTTCAAGGTTATAAATGGTTCTCTTTCTAAAAAGGTGATGATATAAATTTCTCCCCCACTCAGGAAATTTATATTGCAATATAAATCATCCAGAGTGAGCCCTAGCTGGTTTGGCTCAATGAATAGAGCATCGGTCTGCGGACTGAAGGGTCTGGGGTTCAATTCCGGCCAAGGGCACATGCCCGGGTTGCAGGCTCGATCCGCAGTGGGGGGCATGCAGGAGGCAACCAAATCAATGATTCTCTGTCATCATTGATGTTTCTATCTCTCTCTCCCTCTCCATTCCTCTCTAAAATCAATAAAATATGTTTTTTAAAAAAATCATTCAGAGTGATAAATCACTAATTTTTAATGTAAAATGAATTATTCACTAGTGTTATTTTTAAGAAATAATGCCACTCTATCATGTAATTTATTAAAAATAGACTTAAAAATCACAGATGAAATATTCTTTTTAAGAACCCCTGCCCAAAAAGAAATATAAATTCCAACAAATATTTAGAATAAAATTACATTTTCTTTTTTCTAATGCAGGAAAAATACCTTATCTGTTATTAAGGATCTATTCCTACAATTGTTATTAGTTTTTGTTAAATTTATTTTATTGTTTAAAATATTACAGATAGTAGTACATATGTCTCCTTTTTTCCCCATTGACCTTCCCCCAGCCTCCCCTAGCCCACAAGTCCCTTGGTTGATCTCTTACTCTCTTACTTCTGCCCCGCCCCCCACCAACACTCCCCAGCCTTCCCACTGTAATTTGACAGTCTGTTCCATGTTTCTCTGCCTCTGTATCTATCTTTTTGTTCATTAGGTCATAATGTTCTTTATTATCCATAAATGAGTGAGTTCATGTAGTGTTTTTCTTTCACTTCCTGGCTTATTTCATTAGCATAATGCTCTCCAGTTCCATCCATGCTGCTGCAGATGGTAAGAATTCCTTCTTTTTTACAGCAGCAGGGTATTCCATTGTGTAGATGTACCACAGTTTTCTAATCCATTCATCTGTTGATGGGTATTTAGGCTGTTTCCAAATCTTGGCTATTGTAAATTGTGCTGCTATGAACATAGGGGTGCATATATCCTTTCTGATTGGTGTTTCTATTTTCTTGGAATATATTCCTAGAAGTAGTATTACTGGGTCAAATGGCAGTTCCATCTTAAAATTTTTGAGGAACGCCGTAGTGTTTTCCACAATGGCTGTTATTACTTTTTTACATTAAAAACCATTCACTTAAAAAAAGCTGATTTCCTTTATGTACATGTGTATTTAAAAAGTTAGGACACACACATATACACTTATGTATGCTCACATACTCATTTAGTAATTATTGAAGTATAGGCTTGATTTTGGAGTAAGATACTATTGACTTTGATTACCACTTAACTACTAACTGGCTCTTGGATCTGAAACAATTTACTTTGCTGAGCATACCATTTTTCTGGCTGAAAAATCAGAGCATTAAAACTTCTAATCTTTATGCTTTCCTTTTTTCTCTTGGTGTATTATAAAGCTAGATTTTGCTTGTGTGTGTGTGTGTGTGTGTGTGTGTGTGTAAGAATATAAACTTTGACATTCTGCGGAAGATTAAGGCACTCTGATCATTAAGTTATGATGAGTCACATGCAAGTTTTTATCTGTATGTTAATAGCTTTATGAAAAAACTCAGTTTTTATTCTTTATGATACATTTTCTTTAGAGTTCACTATAAATTCATTAAGAGGAATAATGTGTAGACATTTTAATGACCAATGAAGACATCACTGTTACTGATAGCAGAGGTGCTTTCCCAGATGAGCTATCTCTTGGTATAGATAAACTGGCTTACAGAATTTTGTGAATTAACAGTAAAATATTTATTAGTTTGCACCCATATCTAATATTAGGTATAGACAGTAAAGCCTATTCTGAGTAGTCACTCTGTGGGAGATTTCACCTATAGAGAAGACACAGTTTATACCCATCTTATGAGCCACGAGAACATTTCTTAATGTTTAGATTTAAGGATAGACCCAGAAACATATAATTTCCTTGTGTAATCAAAAGTACAGAAGATTTCAATACAGCGAGTCTTTTTAAATGTTTTCTAGGAAATTTAGTTCAGATAACAAACATTTACATAGCACTTAATGTTGTAGGCAGTCACTCATTTGGAGTTACAGAGCCCTAGGTGGCACTCTGGGATGCATGTCCTGCACAAACCTATTCATGGGGACCCCTTCTCCAGGAAAATTCAGGTCCTGACTGAAATAAGATTAAAAAGGGGTTGCTTTCAAAAGGTTTTTATAAAGATTTAGGAGATGACATATGGGAGACATTTTTAAAATATGAAAGGCTATGAGAATAAAATCCAAGATATAAATCAAGAAGTAGAATACTTTTGCCATCCTCATCAATATGATGGCATCAATTTGATACTCAGGTATTTTTGTCACCTATAGCGTTTAAAGATGAAGACGTGTGAATACAAGTGATAAGAATGGGGCATCAACCAAAAGACTTGTATGCATGCATATAAGCATAACCAATGGACACAAGACACTGGGGGCTAGGGGAGGCCGGGGGAAGGTCAAGGGGGAACAAAAGGAGACACATGTTCTACTCTTTGTAATATTTTAAGCAATAAAACAAAATTTAAAAAAGAATGGCACCTTTAACGTGCCGTTAGTTAAGAAATTAGAGGAAGTGCTAAGGCGATGTATAAAAAAAAGACAGTGATATCTAAGGAATCTATATTAATAAAAAGGTAATATGCTAATTAGATTGGATATCTTCTGGACATCCTTCCAGACAAAGCCACGGTGGTGGAGCCAAGGGAGAGGTGGTTAGGGGCAATCAGGTTGGCAGAGGAGAGCAATTAGGGGATCAGGCCAGCAGGGAAGAGCAGTTAGGGCAATCAGGCTGGCAGGGGAGGGCAGTTAGAGGGATCATGCCAGCAGGGGAGAGCAGTTAGGGTTGATCAGGTAGGCAGGCAGGCAGGCAGGCAGGCAGAGAGGCTAGGGGCAATCAGGCAGGGGAAGTTAGGGGGATCAGGCAGGTAGGCAAAGTGGTTAGGGGTGATCAATCAAGTAGGCAGAGTGGTTAGGGGTGATCAGGCAGGCAGGCAAGCGGTTAGGAGCCAGAGGTCCTGGATTGTGAGAGGGATCCTGGATTTGAGAGGATGTAGGCCAGGCTGAGGGTACCCCTCCTCCCATGCACAAATTTTGTGCACTGGGCCTCTAGTAAAAAATATTTGTGAAATAATATAAGAATGCAAAACATCAAAGCAGCTGAACGAATGAATAAGGAACACTTTAAAAAATTTAATTTCCCAGGTGGACCAAAATGATTTTCAATTATAATGAAAAATCATGAAATGTTTTCTCTGGATACTGTGTGTCTGAATATCTGTGTTAGACCCATGGAAGGTTATCCCATAATCATGTTTTTAGCATACATTATATTTCAAGTACTGACTTTTAGGAGAGTTTCCACAGGACATATATTTAGATAATGATATCATTTTGAAAGTACCATTGCTTTTCTGCAAAGAAAAATTCCAAAATATCTGACTTACTAATCTATTTTTTTTAATTCATCTATTTTTCAAATATCTATCGAGTACCTGTTGTTTGTTGGGCATTGGCCTAGGCCCTCCTAATATTGCAATTAACCAAAGGAGAAGAACTCAGCCTGCATGAATCTTGTCTCCTGTGCAGGTTCTGGAGTTAACCAAGAAACTGGAGTGTATTATTAGTTATGGCACTTCTACATAGGCCTGATGCTTATAAACCATGCGTCAGCTGTCAAAAGTTGACAGCTCACTAGAAGAATTGTTGATCTAGCAAAACTAAGTTTAATTGACTGTGATAAGAGACATGATCTTCAACTTAGTGTGTCAATTTGACTAGACCACGGTACCCAGCTGTGTGTTGCAACACTTCTGAATGTTGCTGCAAAGGTGTTTTGGATGAGATTGACATTTAAATCAGAATTCAAGTAAAGCAGATTATTCACTATAATATAGGTGGGCCTCACTGAAACAGTTCAAGGATTTACTGATCTCCAAGGAAGGGGAAATTCTTCCAGCAGATTGCTTTTGGACTTGAACTATACATCATTGCTTTTCTGGGTTGTTAGACTGTTAGCCTGTCCTACAGATTTTGAATTTGCCAGTATCCATAATCA
>PVJC01047794.1:0-12786 GCA_004026665.1 Murina feae
GGAAGGGCAGGGGGAAAAAGAGATATATGTACTAATCTTTGTAAAGCTTTATGTAATTTTAAAAAATGTAAAAAATAAATAAAAAAATTAAAAAAATAAAATAAAAATAAAAAATAAAAAAAATAAATCTCTTTCAGCATATCCTATTGGCCTGTTCCTCTGAGAACCCTGACTAATCCACCTATTGTCTAAGCCAGCAGTCACCAACCGGTGGTCCATAGAAAAATTTGGACATTGTTTGAATTTTTTATGTTTTATTAATCCTAATAAACAATAATGAGACAAAAATATTCTAAGAAGTTCTTATATTCTGACTGAATGACAATTTTCACCTTTACATTGCACTAAATTTATGAAATGTGCTAGATTCTAGTACATTTCGTGAATCCCCCTTCTAGAAACTAGAGAGGGGAAAACAAGAGAGGTGCAGGAGGCTTAGGTATTGTTTTGACCATTACAGCAGTCACTGCTCTGCGATTACTGATTCTCATCCGATTGTTTTATTTTATTTGTGCATTGTATGTAACTGTGTATTTTCTTTAACTGTTATATTTAATGGCATCAAATAGACTTTAATAACTATCGTTTCTTGTTTGGTTTTAGATTAAAATGAAATAAACCCATAATGAGTAAAAAAAAAAAGCAAAGGGATATTTTGTATTTCTTTAGTAAAACAAAAGATAATGCAACTAATGATAATAGTAACAATGGTGATATGTATACTTCACTTAACCATGAGCTGATCAATGAATGAGAGTCTCCACAGTCCTCCTCAGGCACCACTAGGAAGAACGTTTGAACTGGAGGCAGAGAGAAGAAAACACTCAAAGTGTCAAGAAAATATGATTCAAACCACTTGAAATGTGGGTTTGTTCAAGAACCTGGTAGTGAGCTGCATCCACGGCCGCTGTGTGTTGTGTGTTCTGAGGGTTTATCCAATGATGCCATGAAACCTTCGAAGCTCAAAAGACACTTGCAATCAAAACACTTGGATTTAGCTAAAAAACCACTTGAATATTTTCAAAGAATGCAGGAAAATATGCAAAAACAAGTACTTGCTCTAACAACAATAACTGTTGGAGATAAATTCTAGGCTTTTTATCTGATAGCACTTAAGGTTGCGAATAATAATAATAAAAAGCCATATAGGATTGGAGAATTAATTAAGCCTCGCATGTCACAAGCATGGGAAGGTGTTTTGGGAAAGCAGACTGCCCAGAAACTGAAAGCAATTCCTATGTCCGCTCATACTGTCAAGCGCAGAATTGAAGACATGGCTGGAGATAGTGAAAATCAAATTATAAAAATGGTGAAAAGGTCACCTTTTTATTCAATTCAACTTGACGAATCAATAGACCTAAGTAACAAGGCCTTCTCCTTTGTTTTGTGAGGGTTGAGTGTGAAGGAGAGTTACAGGAAGAACTTGTCCGCTCAACTTGCCAGGTGGAACAACTAGCTCTGAGATTTTTGAAGCACTTAATAGTTATTTCCTGGAACACGGAATTGAATGGAAACAATGTATTAGGATATGTACAGACGGTGCCGTAAGCATGACTGCACATCTTTCAGGAACTGTTGCAAAGGTGAAAAATGTTGGTCATCCAGACATTTTGTCCTTACACTGCATTATACATCGTGAGCAACTTGTGGCGGAAAAAAAAATGTCCCCAGAATTACAGGAAGTATTATCAGATGTTATGAAATTTGACACAAAGCGCTCATTCTCAAATATTTGAGGCACTTTGCGAAGAGATGGGTTCCCAGAATACTCACCTTCTTCACACTGAGGTGACATGGCTGTCGAGGGGCAAGATCCTAACCCGAGTGTTCGCCCTGTGAGAAGAAGTCAATATATTGTTCCAGTGGCAAAATAATTCGAAATCACAAGAACTCTCCGACAATGAGTGGGTAGCCAAGCTTGCATACCTGGCAGATATTTTTTCGATATTAAATGAACTAAACATATCCTTGTGAGGACAGCTTAAGGACGTATTCACACTATGAGGTAAAATGGATGCTTTTCAAAGAAAATACCGTGGCAAACGAGGTTGGCTGAAGATCTGCAAATGTTTTCAAGCTTTGACGAATATATGAGAGAGAAGGACGTCCACCGGCAGGTGGTAACCACTGTTCAGCAGCCCTTGCAATCACTCACAGAACCTTTTGGTGGTTATTCTCCAGAGAAAGAAGATCCCAGACACGGCAACATGGGGATAACAGAACCATTTGCAGCAAACATTGAAGACAGCAATTGAAGCTTGAATGAAAAAGAAAGCCTCATTGATTATCATCTGACGACAGTCTCAAAGCTAAATTCCAGTCATCCTTATCAAGACCTCATTTTTGGATCTCCAGTAAAAGTGAATACTCATTGCTGAGTGAAAAAGCAATGAAAATTTTGATTCGATTTTCAAATATGTGGGGAAAAACATTTTCATCTGTCACAGCAATTAAAACTTGGTACCATCTCGGTTTGAAATAAATATGGCTCTCTGTCTTGCAGTAACGTCATTGGAGCCCAAAATCCTAAAACTTACTTCAAGGAAACAGGAGCAAATACCACACTCTAAAAGTGTGTAATATTAAATAAGCTTCAATTATTTCATAAAAATTAAATGTACTTTGATAAATTTGTTACAATTAACCTTTGAAGATTTTGTTATGATTAAATAAGTATTTATATTGATATATTAAATAGGTACATTTTATGTTAATAAAATGGAAGTTCTCTAATCATTATTTTATAAATGTATTTATCTTTTCTTAAAAAAGATCATATTAGTGGTCCATGGGATTTAAATTTATGAATTTAGTGGTCTGCGAGGTCCGAAAGGTTGGCGACTGCTGGTCTAAACTTGTCCCTTTGGTCCTTCCAGCCCTCTCTCAGGCACCCCCCTCTTCCCAGTGAAAAGACTGAAAGCTCTCTAACGCTCTCTTGCAATGTTCTGGGACCTAGTGAGGCGCAGAACCTCTCCGCCTGGACACACATCCTGTCATTTCTCCTCTCCTGCTGGCACCAGTTGAAGGATTGTGGGTGGGTTTGTCATTTCCCAGAACCCAAGATAGACACTGACTGAAGATTTCTGCCTGGAGAAACTACCGAGGAGTTTATCAGCCAGGACACTTTCGGCCACAAGCAACAGAAGATCCAACTGAAAGTGGCTTTAACAATAAAAAATGTATTATGTCATATAACAAAAATATTAGAGCAGTTGTTTTCAAAGTGTTGATAACTGGAATCGTGAGCTGATGTCTTTTCCCTGGGGTCCTGTCTTGCAACATGGATGAATGAGCACTGTGGACTAGAAGATTTAAGCAAAAGCGGGGAAAATTTATTACAAACAGATTCAGACTCTCGCACAGGGAGGGGGCCCAATTATGGGTGTGAGGTAAGCTAATTGGTCTAAGGCAGCGGTTCTCAACCTGTGGGTCGCGACCCCTTTGTCAGTCGAACGACCTTTTCACAGGGGTTGCCTACAACCATCCTGCATATCAGATATTTACATCATGATTCATAACAGTAGCAACATTACAGTTATGGAGTAGCAACGAAAATAATTTTATGGTTGGGTCACAACACCAGGAACTGTATTAAAGAGTCGCGGCATTAGGAAGATTGAGAACCACTGCTCTATGGGTACATATGTGCTACAAGCCTGCTCTCTATCTACCTGTGTTGCCACCTGATGGATTCCCTCATTGTTCTTGCCCAGCAACGAACCTGAACTTTCCCGGTTCCTATATGTCAGTTCACCTCACTGTTGCAATCCCTCCCTAGTGTTACTAATACATGCCTCTCCACCTGAGTCTAAAAACATTCTGTTACTTTTGCATGGTTGGTTTCTGTGATTAGCCTTGCTCTGCTGTGTCTGCCCTTGCCTATGTTCCACCTGCCTTTGTTTCCACTGGACCTGCCCTGCCTGCCTGAGTGTCAAGCTGACTCCTCTCAGTGTGGTCTAGTGACACCTAGAGGTCCCTAAAACCCTTTAAGAGCATTTGCATGGCCAGAATCATCCATTCCAAGCGCAAGATAGATGAATGGATTTTAATGCAACAGAGCAGAAACCAGGAGATTTTTATAAAAAGTTGACTACAAAAAGGAGGTTTTGTAAATAAGGTTTATTGGAACCCTGATTTGTGTGTGTGTCCTCTCTGGCTGCTTTTGTGTTGTACTGGCAGACTTCAGTGGTTGAGACAGAAACTGCATGGTCCAAAGGTGGACACTCCTCACTATCTGCCCCTTTACAGAAAAAGCGTATAGAGATGCAGGAACAGGGGGACTCCATGGGGAGATGGTGTATTCCCAGGAGGCCCTGCCTGGCTGGAGGAAGAGGGGCATCCCCCAAGGACAAGATGGCCCTGCACCTGCGGGAATGCCAGGACCTGCTCAACATCAAGTGGGCCCTGGACATGGAGATGGCCACGTGCAGGAAGGTGCTGGAGGGCTCAGGAGGAACATCGTGATGAAGATTCTGGAGATGCCCAATGTGGAGGTCATGAAGGAGTCCAAGCAGGAGCACAAGGATGTGATGTGAGAGGCGCCCACCTGGTCGCCCCTGCCCAGTAAGAGCAGGAGACAGGAGAGCTGCCCCTCCTCTGATAGCTAATTTTCCTGGACCTGAGCTCCACCCCCGAACCCCACCTTACCACCCCAACTGCTCCCCTCCCCCTCCATCTCTATGCCAGCTCGCTGCTCTAGGCTCCACCAGCATTAGCCCTGACAAGACAGCACCTACCCTGCTCCCAGCAACTCTAACTAACAGGGCACTCAGCCAAAGGGGCTCCCTGGAGGGGCATGGCCAGCAGCTATGTCAGGATTGGGAGGAAGGATGGAAGTTGGGGAGGACTGGAGACCTGATAGATTACCCTCCACATCCTGAAGAAGAAAAAGCTTACTGAGTCCTATAACGGAGGATGAAACATTTTTGGAGATAGCTTTCTATTCCAAATTGCAAATAACCCTTAAGGAACTAGTCCTTGTTAGGTTTTTAGTGTATTATCAAAGAAGATACTCAGTTATCAGAACAGCATGAAAATACTCCTCCTTTTCTATAACATATCTGGGTGAGGCCAGATTTTTTGTTTGCTTGTTTTTGTTTTGTTTTTTTAATCTAGCACTTTTATTTATTTTTTATTTTTATTTTTCCCCCATTGACCTTCTCCTGCCCTGCCCCGTGTTTGTTTTTAATCAAAATAGTATATTACAACAGATTGAACACAAAATCAGATCGAAAATCCAACTGTTGTGTATTAAGCCAGACATTAAAGAGTTTGTAAAAATATAAAACAATGTCACTCATGTTACTGTTATTTTTTTGTTTAATAAAACATTATTTTTAATGTTAATGTGTTTTATATTTTACTAGGGGCCTTCATAGCCGCAGCAGCTTGTGTCAGCCCTCACATCCCTGGCTTCATCCAGAAGGTCATCTGGCTGTCTGTTCTAATTAGCATATTACACTTTTATTATTATAGATAATGGATTAATTATCCAGTGATTTAATGAATTAATAAATAATATTTGTAAATATTCTCAATTTCAATTATGGTAAATACTGATAGCTATAACCTGCATACACAAAAGCTCATGGGGTCCTCAATAATTTTTAAGAGTGGGCTCTGAGACCAAAATATTTGAGAACTGATGATTTAGAACTAGGACAGTTACAAGGTTGGTCCCTACATCACCTCACTGACGTTACACAGATCAAGTGTTCTCTATCTTTCCTGTCTGTCATCCTGAGCATATTGACCTGTCCTCTTATATAGCTCTCCTTATGTTTGCTACTGCAACAGTTACTGGAAACATGTTCAGAAGCAGAAAAGGTACTATTTATTTTTGTTCAACAATGTTTTAACAGAGAGGGACAATAAAGAAACTTTCCCCAGAACCATTGTACTATTTATTTATTACCCTAACAACAACAACAACAACAACAACAACAACAGCAACAACAACAAAAACCTCATTTAAAAGGAGTGTATGAGAAGTCATTGATAGCAGATCAACTAGAGCACTGGACCAAATATATGAAACTACTGTTTTCAGCCCCAAGAAAATAGACAGGCAAGGACTGTAACTTCTGACAGATGGGAAACAAAGGTGAGCTTTACAAGGCTCTGCTTTTTGCCTGAAATACTTACTAAACTATGTTAAAAAGAGAATAAATCCCAGCAGAGTGCAGCAGTCTTACTGCTCTAAGAAGCTGATAGCTGAGAAGACAGAAATAGTTGTTTGGAATCCTGGAGGAAGTTGAATTTTCAAAGATAAGCGAAGAAATAGCTCATAAATCATGGTGCCTTGAAAGTTTGGGCTGAATGCTAGGTTATGATGTTCAGGTGAAATTCCACAAGGCCCTGCAAAAACAACAAAAAAGAAAAAGAAACAACCAACTGCCAGGAAAAAGAGCAACTGCTGGGTAATTACAGAGTGCACAGGACAACTGGAGACATTTGAATTCTGACCAGCCACCTAGAGATCCTTTATAATAAAACTAGAGGCCCAGTGCACAAGTTTGTGCACTCGGGGGGAAGAGGGTCCCTCAGCCCAGCCTGTGCCCTCTCTCAGTCTGGGACCCCTCAAGCGATGTCCACCTGCTGGCTTAGGCCTGCTCCCTGGGGGATCAGGCCTAAGCTGGCAGTCAGACATCCCTCTGGCAGCCTGGAAGCCCTTGGGGGATATCCACTTGCCAGTGAGAAGCAGGTCTAAGCTGCAGTCAGACATCCTTAGCATTGCTGAGGAGGCAGGAGAGTCCTCCGCCTCCACCACTGTGCTGGCAGCAGTCAGCCTGGCTTGTTGTGGCTGAGCAGAGCTTCTCCTGCATTGAATGTCTGCTCCCTGATGGTCAGTGTGTGTCATAGTGACCAGTAATTCCCAGTCGTTCTGCTGTTAGGGTCCATTTGCATATTACCCTTTTATTATATAGGATAGAGGTCTGGCACATGGGTGGGGGCCAGCTGGTTTGCCCTGAAGGGTGTCTTGGATCAGGGTGGGGGTTCCCGCTGGGGTGCCTGGCCAGCCTGGGTGAGGGGTTGTTGGCTGTTTGCAGGCTGGCCACAGCCCCTTCAGGGTGGGGGTCCCCACTGGGGTGCTTGGCCAGCCTGGGTGAGGGGCTGAGGGCCATTTTCAGGCTGGCCACGCTCGTGGGCTGGAAGCAGGTATCTGGGATTTATTTATCTTCCATAAATGAAACTTTGTAGCCTTGAGCAGAGCTCAGGGCTGGCCAGGGCAGGTGGGAAACTTGGCTTCCTCCATTGCTGGGGTCAATGCAAGCCTCCTGCTTGCTCCAGCTCCATGGCTGCAGCCATCTTTCTGACGTTGTGATGGAGTGAGGGTGTGATGATTAATTTGCATATTACTCTTTTATTAGATAGGATGCTAATATGCAAATTGTGTCTACAGGCAGGAGTTTGACCAGCCAGGGGTTAGATGTGTGCTGCACTGGGAGCGGGTGGCAATGGAGGCGCTGCCACCCCCGATGGGCCCCAATGAGAGTGGGATCTCGGAGGCATGGTGGAGCAGGTAAGCTGGCAGCACCAGGCAAAGGTGGGTGTGAAGGGAGTCTCTGACTGGCAGCCAGTGGAAGGGAGGCCCCGGCCAGCAACCAGCAGCTAATAGGGACCCTATCTGTGCATGAATTTCGTGCACTGGGCCTCTAGTATTTTAATAAACACCCAAGACATTTAGTAGAAATCCCAGAAAAGTCACACCTTAAGAAGGAAACTTAAGTAGCACTAAAGTAAAGGCTACTGTAGATCCACCCAACAGAGCTTAAAATTAAGTTTCATAAGGACCATAATGATCTACAAGAAAATTAGCTATGTGTAAGAATGAAGCTCAAATATTTTGTTGTTTTTAAAATAAGAATAAACTCAAATGCTTAAAAATAAAACATTTGCAATGTCCTATATTCAATTAAAATATATTAGACCTGAAAAGAAGTAGGAAAGTGTGACCCATAGTCTGGAGAAAAATTAAGGTAATAGAAAGTGACCCAGAAATGACAGAGTAAAAAAATGTATCAGACAACAATTTTAAAACAGCTGTTATGAATATATTAAAGAATTTAAAAGAAAACATGAACACAATTAGAAAATAAATGGTACTTGTAAAGTAATAGATTTTGTGGTCTGAGCATTATATCTCAATTAAAAAATATAAATAAATGGAAATTTTAGAGCTAAAATACAATATCTAAAACGAAAGATATAGATGATAGGAGTTGATGCTATGGCTGCTAGAGTCAACTTAATAGATAATAGGACCATGAAAAAATTTCTTCAAAAAACAACAATAGAAATTATCAAATTAAGGCACAGAAAGAAGAGGCTTAAAAAAATGAATAAAATGTCAGTTCCCTATGAGAAAATATCAAGCATACATATAATAAGAATTCCAGAAGAAGAATGGGGACAGAAAAATTTCCAGTTTTTAAAAAATATCAATTTATAGATCCAAAAAGCTCAACACAACCCAGCAAGATAAGCATAAAGAAAACTACAAGAGGGCACAACATAACCAAATTGGTGAAAACCAGTGACAAAATCTTCAAAGAAGCCAGAGAAAAAGACATTTCATACAAGAAAAAGATAAATTCTGCTGTCTTTCAATCACATTGCAAGCCAGGAGACAGTGGAATGATATCTATAAAGTGCTGAAAAAAATCAACCTACAATACTATATCCAATAAAAATGTTCTTCAGAAATAAAAATGAAATAAAGATATTTCCAGGCCATCTTGTAGGGGAGAGCAGTTGTGATTGGAGGCCCAGACTTACCTTCACCCAAGGAGACCTCAGACACTGCCCAGGACCCTACAGCCATACTGGCCAGGGATCAGCTGCCTCAGCTACAAACGCATGAACAGTGAGATTCCAGCCTTCCTGGCCACGGTGCCTAAAATGTTTGTCCGGGGGGAGACTAAATGACGGCCAAATAGGTGGACAGATCCTGCGCCTTCTCACAGAGCAGATAGAAGAAACAGCTGAATTCAATAACATCCACCTGGAATTGGAGAATTAAACACAGCTGGTGAGGCAATCCATGGCATGTCAGAGGGAGAATGCACTGCACCAAATTCACATCCCTTGGGGACATGTGGAGCACTCGACTATGGAAGGGGATCCACAGGGCTGCTGGCAGTGGGGGACTCTAGATCTAAGCCCACAGCCATGAGAGGCTGCACCTAGAAAGGCAGCCTGAAGTTCTGCACCGGCCATACAGTGCCAGGTAGAGAGAGATATGCAGCAGCACAGTTGCTGTCTTTATAATTTCCTTGCTTTTACTCGCTAAACCCAGTGCATAGGATCTTTCAATTACCAACACTCACTTAGGCATCAGTGCAGGGGAAGGTGGTTTTGTGGAAGCTGGGAGCAAAACAGGGAGAGAAGATCAGGAAGCCAGCTCTGGAACACTCAGATCCCTCCAACCCTGAACAGACATTTTTCTCCTGGAGACCAGGCCCCTCTGAGCAGCACAGCCACACCCAGCCTTGAGTGTGACAGGGAAAGAAAGATTCTAAATACCCCCAGGGAGCCCTTGGGGACTGGGTTGAGGAGCCATTTGGTCCCGGAAACAAATACAGAAACACCGCCACCTAGAGGCCATGTGAGAAATAGACACATGTGTAAATACGACTGAAAGCAGGCAGAAAAACAAAGTGGGCAGATTGATCCAGCCTGCCTGAAACCAAAGTTGTGGCATTTGACACAGAGGAGCAGTGGATCTCTGGGAACTTCAACACAGTACTGTCTACCTAACAGGAAACTGAGACATGGCAGACAGAACAGTAGAGAGGGGTCTTAAACCAGCCCCCCTGGGACATTAAAACTAAACTGAAGTAAATGAACTTTACTACTTCACATTTTTATCTTTTACTTAAGAAACTAACATTTTTTCTCTTTTATTATTCTTATTTCTTCTTCTTCTTCTTCTTCTTCTTCTTCTTCTTCTTCTTCTTCTTCTTCTTCACCTTTTATTTTGTTTGTTTTTGGATTAGTGTTCTATATTCTATTTTTATTTTTTATTATTATTTTACTCTATCTTATTTTTTCTTTATGCCAACCCTTTCTTACTCACTTCTCTCTTCTTCATCCTATTTCTCTTCTCCTGTTCCTGTTTTAGTTTTTCTCTTTCATTTCTTTTTACTCCTTGTTAAAAATTGATCTTTATCTTTTTTATTGATGCATTACTATTACAGTTGGCTTACTCATATATCTAATTTCCTCTCCCCTGCTCCAAGTCCAGGCACCCTTCTCTTTTCTCTTTCTCTGCTAGCCAATTATTTTTCTTCTTGTTGTTTGTTCGATTGTTTGTTCATTTGTTTTTTTATTTTATGCTTTTGTTTTTGCTCTCTTCACTTCTTCTCTACTTCTACTAGTAGCTTCATTAGTTTCACTCACCAAACTCAGGTCTATCTTCTCTCTACTCTATTCTCCATTTCCAAAAATAGATGAATATATAGATATATTAAAGAAAGGGGAATATTTTTATATATAAATTTTCTTATATATATTAATGTATATATATTTAATTATTTTTAAAATTATTTTTTAATTAAGTATTTTGTTTTTTACTTTTCTTCTTATACACTCATTCTCTTTCTACCTCCTCTATTCTGAATCATGGCCATTCTCCCTTCCATTCACCTTTACTTCACCTTTTGGAAATAAGCTCTGCCTCTTCAGATTTAACTGCCCTCCTTTTTTCTGGGTGCTTGTTGTTTGCATTTTTTGGATTAGTTGTTGGTTTTGTGGAGTTTTCTCCCTACATACATATATTTTTCCTCCTTCTTTTCTTCTTCTTTTTCTTTTTTCTCTTACCTTTTTCCCTTTTCTCAATATCATTTTTGCACTCTTTTCTCTCTCCTAGTTCTCTTTTCTCTGGTGATCACCTTTATTTGGGGTTATTGGTGTCATGAATACATTCATGTTTTGTTCCCCTTGTGTCATGTTTTGTCAAGTTGTATTTTGTGCCTTTTGGTCAATGTGATAGAGAGTGAGCCACATAACTAGACACCCTGAGAGGAGTGAAGATGGGGAGACAAAGAAACAGCCCCCATATAAAAGAAAAGGAGGAATTACCAAAAAAGGAAGTAAATGAAATAGAGGCAAGCAATTTGTCAGAGAAAGAATTCAGAGCAGTGGTCATAAGGATGTTGAAAAGGATGGAAAACAAATTCAATAGCTGTGGAAGAATCAAGAGGAAATGAAGGATAACCAAGAAGAAATGAAGAGTTATAGCTGTAATAAAGAACACAACAGAAGTATCAACAGTAGACTAGAAGAAGCTAAGGACCGAATCAGTGAGCTAGAAGACAAGGTAGCTAAAAACACTTAAGCAGAGCAGCAACTGGAAAAAAAATTAAAAAACAGGAGGAGAGCCTAAGGGAGCTTTGAGACAACATAAAACAAAACAACATTCACATAAGAGGAGTGCCAGAAGGAGAGGAAAGTGAGCAAGGAATAGAAAAGCTGTTTGAAGAAATAATGACAGAAAACTTCCCTGATATTGGGAAGAAAAAACTCACACAAGTCCAAGAAGCTCATAGAGTTCTAAATAAGATGAATCCAAAAATACCAACACCAAGACATATCATAATTAAATTGGCAAACACCAACAACAAAGAATTTTAAAGGCTGCCAGAGAAAGACAGAAAGTTACCTATAAGGGATCTCCCATTAGACTATCAACTGATTTCTCAACAGAAACACTTCAGGCCAGAAGGGAATGGAATGAAATATACAAAGTGATGCAAAGCAAGCAACTGAATCCAAGAATATTATACTCAGCAAAGCTATCATTAATAATTGAAGGAGAAATCAGGAGCTTCACAGGCAAAAAAGGGCTAAGGGAGTTTATTACCACCAAACCAGCAATGCAATAAATGCTAAAGGGACTGCTGTAAAAAGGAGAAATAATAAGGGAAGAAGGAACACAGGCATAAGGAATAAAAATGGTGACAAACAAGTACTTATCAATAACAACCTTAAATGTAAATTGATCAAATGCTTCAATCAAAAGACATAGGGTAGTTGAATGAATAAGAAACATGACCCATATATCTATTGTCTACCAGAGATCCACCTACGAACAAAGGACTCACACAGACTGATAGTGAAGGGATGGAAAATAATTTTTCAGGTGAATGGAAATGAAAAAACCCTGGGGTATCAATACTTATATCTGACAAATTAGACCTGAAAGTGAAGACCATAACAAGAGATAAGGAAGGCCACTTCATAATACTAAAGGGAGCAATTCAACAAGAGGATATAACTCTGGTAAACATATATGCCCCCAAAACAGGAGTATCCAAATACATAAAAAACTTGTGGAAGATACCAAGGAAGAGATCGACAGCAATACAATCATAGTAGGGGACTTTAATACCCCATTGACACCACTGGATAAATCCTCTAAACAAAAAATCAGCAAAGAAACATCAATCCTAAATGATTGTTTAGATCAGATAGAATTAACGCTTTGTAAGTGGGCATTTTCCCGCCACCGTGGGGTAGTGTTCGAAACACATTCCTTTGTGCAGGGGTACATTACAAAACTTGCACATGTACTGCGTTTCACTGCGTAGTTTATGAGCGGCACACACAACAACAATGTAAAACATTTTTGAGAGACAGCAAGATGGTGGCATAAGGTAAACACCGTAAATGCAGCCGTGAACAACTATTTCAGAATATCCATGAAAAGAAAACACGGACACCACTCACAACCACAGGAAGGCTGGCTGAGTGAAAATCCTACAACTAGAAAGAATCTGAGACTCG
>PVJC01047795.1:0-12778 GCA_004026665.1 Murina feae
TATCACCAATGAATTTCATGTAACCCACTTACGTGTTTTCCTTTTGATGGTAAATTTATAAAAACACTGTGTAAACTCCCATTCTACGGAGCATTATCTCAATTCATTGAGGTTCTGCTTCCCGGCATATGTCGACATTTTGGCTCAAATAAACTCATAAAATTCTCTACAGGTTTCACTGAGTTTTTTCGTTAACACCCAGTAATACCACTTCTAGGAATATGTCCCAAGAAAACAGAAACACCAGTCAGAAAGAATGGATGCACCCCTACGTTCATAGCAGCACAATTTACCATATCTAAGATTTGGAAACAGCCTGAGTGACCATCAGCAGATGAGTGGATTAGAAAACTGTGGTACATCTACACAGTGGAATACCATTTTTCTGTAAAAAGAAGGAATTCTTACCATTTGCAACAGCATGGATAGAACTGGAGAGCATTATGCTAAGGAAATAAGCCAGTCAGGGAAAGATAAATATCATATCATCTCACTCATTTGTGGAATGTAATGAACAACACAAACTGATGAACAAAAATAGAACTAGAGTGATAGAAGCATCAAATAGACTGTCTAACCTATGAGGGTAGGTGGGGGGTGAGGGGGTAAGAGATCAATCAAAGGACTTATATGCATGTATATGAGCATAACCAATGGACATAGATGGAAGGGAAGTTGAGGGCATGTCCTGGGGGTTGGAGGATTGCCAGGGAGAGGTCAATGGGGAGAAAAGAAGACTTATGTACTACATTAAGCAATAAAAAACTTAAATTAAAATAAATTAATACAATGGGAAAATAAGTAAAAGTAATCCAATTTTTTACAAAAGTACCCAAAGAATAATATACTTTGTAATAAAATTTTTAAAAATAGATCTGCAACTTGTATTCTGAAAAATCACAAAATATTGCTAAAATATTAAAGAATACCTAAATAAATGAAAATTTATCCCATATTCATGGGTCAGAATACAGTATTATTAATTAAAAAAATACTCCCAAATGTATCTATAAATTCAATGCAATCTAATCAATTTATTTTGCAGCTATTGACAAGCTTATCTTAAAATTCATATGCAAATTCATGGTACCCAGAGTAGCTAAAATGACCCTCAAAAAGAAAGCACAAAGTTGGATTATTCAGTTTTTCCTGTTTCAAAACTTACTACAGAGTTACAGTTTCTAAGACAGTATGATACTGGCATAAGATTAAAAATATCAATGGAATACAATTTAGAGTCCATAAGTAAACTGATACATCAATGGTCAACTGAATTTAGACAGTAGTGCCAAGGGTATTCAAAATCATAATTTCAACAAATAGTTGAAATGATTAAATAATTTGACAAATGGGTATTTACATGCAAATGAAGTTAGAACCTAGAGTATACTTGGCTACACTCTTTGTACAAATTGTCAGTCTTAGGTAGAACACAATAGTCTTGACTGAATGTACATCTACTCACAAGCCCAATCTTATATCTTATGTGAAAATTAGAAAAGAAACCAAAAAATAAAATGTTAACAAACACAGTACAATCAGATTGCATTATTGCATATGAGCTCTCCTATAACTTCTTTAAAAAGTAGTAAGTTTCCCATAACTGGTGTTCAAGAAGATGCTGGATGGCTTTTGGTAAAGTTAAGGGAATCCCTTCACTAGGTCATATAGCAAGAAAAGTCAAGGAAATGCAGTAGACATAAATTGCAAAGCTAGAAATGTATCTTTTGATCCAAGGACAAATCATTAAATTTTTTGTTTGTTTGTATGTTTGTTTACAGGTCATCTCCTAATCACCTTGTTCTTATTTAGCATGCTGATTCCTGGGTTTCATCATATTCTATATAATAAAGACCTAATATGCAAATGGCCATCATGCCCTCACACTGTCATGCTGTCACGCTCTAAAAGCATCACAATCCATCACCAGGAGGTTGCGTGCACAGCAGGCATGCGCGGGTGTGTGGAGACTTGATGCTGAGTGTGCGGCATGGAGGTAAGTCCCAGTGGCTCCATGAGGTGAGGCCTGGGGGTCCTGTGGCTTCACGTGGTGTGGAGGTGGGATCCCCCTCTCCAACCTACATCTTTGAGGCAATCCAATCAAGGATTCCCGGATGGGTGGGTGGGGCCTACCTCTCTGGGGTGATCAATTGTGGGGCTCCCACACTGTGAGAGGGCACAGGCCAGGCTAGGTGACCCCCACCACCTGAGTGCACAAATTTTGTTCACCAGTCCTAGATAATAAAGAGCTAATGTGAAGGTGACCATATATAAAGCGGTACACCATTGACCAAGGGGATTCTTTTTTTTTTCTTTTTTCTTTTTATTATTCTTAAAATACTACAAAGAGTATTCAGGACTTTTTAAAAATGCTGTGGAATGTGGGACAAACTGTTAAAAATTGGGACTGTGTCACCAAAAGTGGGATGTCTGGTCACCTTACTAATATGTAAATGGTTGTCACACCTTCACACAGTCACGCCATAATGGCTCAAACACTCAATACTGGGGAGAGAGGAATGGGGACAAGCCAGGCACAAATGAGCTTGTGAGAGAGGGGAATAGAGACCAGCCAGGCTGTGGCACAGGAGAGGGACAAGCCGCCTGTCCCACAGTCCTGGGCACCAATGGCTGTGCCTGCACCTGTAGCCCAGGAGAGGGACAAGCCACATGCCCATGGTTCCTTGTGCCTGTGGCTAGCCTGGGTGAAGCCAGCCTGGGTCCTGGGTACCTGCAGCTAGCTAGAGGGAGGGAAGCCAGGGTACTGGATGTGCAGCAAAGCAGAGGCAGTTAGGGGCAATCAGGCCAGCAGGGGAGCAGTTAGGGGTGATCAGGCAGGCAGAGGGGTTAGGGGCGATCAGGGAGGCAGGCAGGCGAGCAGTGAGAAGCCAGCAGTCCTGGATTGTGAGAGGCAGTCAGACATCCCCCGAGGGGTCCTGGATTGGAGAGAGTGCAAGCCAGGCTGAGGGACCCCCCCCCTCCAGTGCACGGATTTCATGCATTGGGCCTCTAGTATCAAACATATCAGAATATATAGGAGGAAGCCAAAGATTCTGAGTTCTTATAACCTGTCCCTCAGGTATTGGTTATAAAGATGAAAATTTGAAAAACCCTGCTATATAAGAAAGTGTATGGTGCATTTCAGTTATGAGTCAAATTTTCAAGTGCCAAGTCTATTTTAAAGTGTAATTGTGGGAACCACGGGGGTTTTGTGCTTAAGGTATTAAAGCAGTGCCTTTTTCTAGGACCTCCAGTAAATCATCTCTTGTAGTTTTTCATGCACTAAACTTGTCTTTGACCATGCATTTCAGTTTTGTATGCCCTTGAATCCTCCCACATCAAGTAGCATTACATATTAGGTGTCATCTGTTCAAAATTGTTTAAAATTTTTATTTTTCTAGAACTTTTCTAAAGCTCATTTCTAAGATTCTGGGTTCATACTATAGTAGATATAATAGGTACTGTTTGTCTAACAAGCAGGTCTTACCATCCTTCTATGTCTGGTTCCTTTGAGAATCTGCTCTCTGTATCTATATGGTACACATTGGGCTTTTAATATGTATTCTAACTCCAGTCACAGAGTATGTCATCACCCAGGTTGGAACAATGACAGTACTGCGACCTCTGGCTATTGTTCAGTAACAAGTATATATTCCAAACGTGGAAAATTCAAGTCTACATCAGCACTTTTCTTCTAGAAAAAGCTATATATATAATCTCTTTCAGCTAAGGACACTAAACTTTGGAAGAATGAATCTGAGGCTTTAGTGACATTTGAGCTTCTGCTTGAATGGTAGGAGTGCTTGCCCCTCACTTCAAGTCTATGGAAAGGAGTTTCAAGATAACCATATGGATGTCTTCATTTGTGTACCTCATAATCTGGACTAATTCTCATCGCCCCAGAGAAATCTAAAGGGCATAGGAAAAGTTAGCTACCCATTGGAGAGACAAAATAAAGACATTTTTATAGGTCTGTTTATAGTTCCTGAGTTTGTTGTGAGGCTGCACAAGAGTTTCTTACAGACTTGAAGAGTCATGTCCATATTATTGTCAGTTCTAACCAAGAGGGATATGTGTAGTAGTAACAGACTTTCACAGAGAGAAATTGTAAATATTAGAAGATTTCTAGGGGGCTGAAAACCATTAGAGAGGAACCCAAAGAAAGGTTAATCTGCCATTGTTTTGGCTCCCATTCATCTGCTCTTCAATATTCTCTCTCTACCTTTTGCATCTACTCCTTGCCCTGAAAGGCTGACCTTGATACACTATATCAAAAGGTTCCCTTACCCTTTGGCTTCCAGTAAAGTTTTTCATTGGAGATCCACGGGAGAAGATCTGAAGGAAGGAGAAGATTAGGTCAGAATATTTCTTTCCTGGCTCTTTTCCTCAAATTTCTCTGAGTCTGTCATATCCCATTCTTTTCCTTCATGACTATCTCTTTTTTGGGTACTGGTAGCTACTACCTCATCCATTCAGGCCTAGAGGTAATAATTTCCACTGTCACTAACCCCAGGTTACTTCACTTTCCCTTATGGTATGCCTATGCTGCACCTATAATTTTATAAACAGTCCCTTTTCAAGTAAACCTTCTTCAGATTTTCCAGATCTGAGTGTGCCATCTGTATCTTGGGTTCTCTGATGGTACAGCCCTCATCAGGGAAACTGCTGATGAGAATCTCCAGAAATGACGCATGTCTGAGAAACTCATGAAATCAACCTACCAGAAAGGCAGGCTCAAGTACAAAGAATTGCAGACTTAGATCACCTAGTCAATATTAACCATTCAGACATATTCTTACTCCATTACCTCTCCTCCCTCCCTCTCTCCCTTTGTTCCAACTCTACTTAGAATATAAACCTTAAATAAAAAGTTCAGGGAAGAGAAATAGAAAAACAAGATGGGGAAGGAACATATCCCTTTCACTGACTCTAGTGGGGAGAGAGAAGAGCTTTAACTTTATATCAAATTTGGAGTTTTAATTATTACATGGGACTGGATATTTTAATTTGTTCTCAGAGAACCTCTATTACTTAAGAAAGATAAAATAATCTCCATGAGGCCTACATTTTTTGCAATGTTAAAGGGAGAACTAAACAAATTAAATACAAAGGCTCAATGAAAACAAAAATAAGAATAAAAATAAATTGCCCTGCTTCCTCATATTCCAAATCATTGACTTGATTCTTGGGATCCTCTAGCCTACTGTTGAATCACTGTGTATTATTCTTTATTTTAGTCAGTGCATACTTAATTTCTGACTGGTCCTTTTCCATTTTTTTTTTTTACATTCTTACTAAGATCCTTGAAGGTCTCACTAAGCTCCTCAGAGATTTCTAGAAGATTCTTGAGTAACCTTATAACTGTGATTTTGAACTCTATCCAGTAGTTTGCTTTCTTCCATTTCTTTCATTTGTGGCATATTTCTTTGTCTCTGCAATTTGGCTGCTTCCCTGTCTGTGTTTCTATGTGTTGTGTAGCTGCTAAGTCTCCTTGAGTTGATAGAGTGGACTTGTTTAGTCAGTGTCCTGTAGGACCTAGCAGCTCAGCCTCCAGAACCACCTGAGGTGGACACTCTTGGTGGACCCCTTCGTGGGCTGTGTGCAGTCTTGTTGTAGTTGAGCCTTGATTGCTGTTAGTATCACTGGGAGGAATTAACCTCCAGGCCAATTGGCTGTGGGGACCAGCTGCGACTACAGTGGGAGAGTTGCTATGCAGGAGACTTGCTTCAGTGGCACTTTTGTGCTCACTGAGTCTGCCTCTTGAGTGTGTAGCTTATGGATGTGAAGAGTTGTAATCTGGTATGGTCTCACACTGACTACTGAGTACACTGGCTCTTGGATATCCAACTAGGTGCAAAGTTAGCCACTGCCTGGGGCCATTCAGCAGAAGCTACAGCGAGATCTGCAGATTCCTCCTCTTTGTATTGGGTTTGGAAGTACCTAGACAAGGCTCAGCTGTGAAGCCAGGCAGGCTGGTGCTAGTGCTGGTTTGGGGGCCTTTTATTGATAGGTTTGGGGCTTCCTGACTCGGCTTCAGCTTGTTTAACAGAGTTTTAGCCTGAGAAAGGACAAGCCTAAGAATAACTAGATGCTTCATTAAATACAAGTATGCACTGCTAAGATTTTTGCTTTGTGGTTATAGTTAATATTAGAGGCTCAGTGCATGACATTTGTACACTTGGTTGGGGGGGGGGGGGTTTCTCAGCCCAGTGTGTACCCTTTAGCAGTCCAGAGTCCACGAGGATGTCCTGCAGGGAGCGGGACTAAGCCATCAGTTGGACATCCTTAGCGCTGCTGTGGAGGTGAAAGAGGCTCCCACCACTGCTGCTGAGTTTGTCAGCTGTCAGCCTGGCTTGTGGCTGAGCGGTGCTCCCCCTGTGGGAGCACACTGACCACCAGGGGGCAACTCCTGTGTTGAGCATCTGCCCCCTGGTAGTCAGTGGCATCATAATAACTAATCATTCTGCCAGTTAGTCAATTTGGACATTAACCTTTTATTATATAGGCTAATAAGATGTAGCTGAAGTGAAGCAAAATCATGCTATGCACATGCATGGATATATCTTTAAAGACTTTCAGCCTAATTTGTTTTGTATTTTTCTTCTTTGATATTTGAATATATTTGGTGCATGGTCGTCTATGGTTTTGGATTATTTTATTTTCTCTGAATCCCTAGCTCTGGCAACCATTTATTGACCATCTATTTTTGTTGCTGCTTTTCATCCTTTGTTGATTTCATATAGAATACGAATTTGAGTTTACTGATATTTTAATTATCCATTTTGCAATCATGGAACTTCTTTATATAGCATGATCTTTGGACAACTAGAGCTGCTCTCAAGGTAGTCACTCAGGCATGTCTGCAGTAATCAGTCAGTCTTTCAACAAACTGGCTTATGCAAATTCTCTTAATCTTTTGTAAATACGTATTTCAAACTGAAAAATGTGATATAATTAATAGTACTCATTTCAATGGAATTTGTTTTGCAGTTTAATTACTAGCAGTTATTATGTCCACTGGTACATGAAGAGGGGGCTACACATCTGACATTTATCTTTATTGAATTTATTTTATTTTAAAGTATGCATGCATATATAAAGCACATATACATAAATATAAAGTTATAAATGTACATGGAGTATATGCATCTATATAAAATACACATAAATAGACACATATATAACTTTTTCATCAAGTATATTTTAATCAGTTTCATTTAGGTATAATTTTCAGAAAATGAATCTACTGATTTTAGCTGTACAATTCTATGACTTCTGAAAAAAACATACAGTAATTTGACCACCACTACAATAAAGATATCTATTTCCATTATTTTCCAAAGTTCCCTCTAGACATTTTATAATCATTTTCCTCTTCCCAATTCAGTACTTGGTAACCATAGATCTTCCATAACTATAATTTTGCCTTTTTTAGAATTTCATATAAATTAAATCATACAGTAGTTAGAGTTTTGTGTTTGACTTCTTTCACTTATCATAATGCTTTTGAAATTAATCCATATGGCTACATACATCAGTAGTTCATTCTTTTTTTGAATTGTATTTTATCATATAAAATACACAATATGCATTAGTTGTGTGAACATTTGAGTTATTCCAAGTCTGTGATTTACCTATTTCTTTTTAACAGTTTCTTTTAAACAAAAAAGTTTAATTTGTACAAAGTTCATTGTATCAATTTTGATGTTTGTTTCTTTATATATACTTTCTAAAAAATGTTTACTCTAAGTCATGAACATTTTGTCTTACATTTTCCCTAGAAGGTTTACAGCTACAATTCTTATTTTTTGGTCAGTGATACAATCAATTTAATTTCTGTATATGGCTTGAGATATACACACATACATATTATATATGTGTATGTATAGATACATCTATTTTTATTTACATAAACACACATATATATCTATAAATATTTGCCTACATATATCTAATTTTTCCAACTACATTTAAGAAAAACCTTTCCTAATTATCTTAGCATCTCTATCAAAAATAAATTGACCATATATGTGTGATCCTATATCTAAAACCTCTCTTCTGTTCCATTGATCTGTACATCTATCTTTATGCCAATACTACACTATTTAGACTACTGTAAGTTGTAAAATCAAACAACATGAGTTCTCTAATATTTTCCTTATTTTACAAAACATTTTGGTTATTCTAGATCTTTTGCATTTCAACAATCAATTTCTGATTAGTTTATTAAATTCTAAAGAAAACCAAAAAAAGCCAACTGAGATTCTGTTTGGTCAGTTTGAATGTATGCACCAATTTAGAGACAATTTGATATTGGAAACAAATTCTGAATGGTGTAACAGAAACAGTGAATTCCAGGTAGCTGCAAAGGAATATGAAAATAAAGTAGATTTTAGGATGTACAGGGTTATATGTGAATCAACATCTGAATGATAATACATGCCCTAGGATAAATATTCTCATTTAAAAACCTAAATGGTGATGTAGGGTATGGTTAGTTTACTTTTTAAAAACTTTATTGTTGAAAGTATTACAGGTGTCCCCCTTTTTCTCCGATTGACCCCCAGTCCTCTATCCCTCCCAGGCCTTCACCATATTATTGTCTGTGTCCATGGGCTATGCATATATGCATATAAATTCCCCAGTTAATCTCTCCTCACCCACCCCCACCCCTACCTTCCTTCTGAGGTTCCTCAGTCTGTTCCATGCTCCTGTGTCTCTGGATCTAGTTTACTCTTGGTGCTCTTCTATTCTGAGGTGAATAGTCAGTGATAATAGTAGTCTCCTTCCCTTAGGAAATCAGAAATGGTAAGGTAGGTGGATCCATTTTATAGCAATGTTACAAATGTGGGTTAGAGTGTAAGTCATACCTATAGGAAAGATAGTTCTATGGGCCTTATTTAAATTCTGCGTGTTTTGGTTTTTTTTTTCGTAAGAAGCCTAACACCATGGTAAGGGCAAAGGAAGTGTTGTTCTAAAGCTTGATTTGCAATCACTGTGAAATAGACTGTGGCAAAAGAAAAACATCATATTTCTTACTCTGTTGCTCTATCTTGGCATGGTTCATATGATACTGTAAATATTTTTTGGTGTGCAGCTGTTGGAATTCAGTCATAGACTGCCCTTTCTTAAATACATGTACACAGAAGAGAAGGACATTATGTTGTAACATAGAACACAGCTAAAGCTCTATCCAACAGAGGTATCGAAATTGAAATTAGGGGATAATATATAACCATTACACACATTCTTTTAAAGTAAAAAAAAAAAAAAAGGATGAAACAAATGGTCAAGTCTTTATTGTTGGCTATGTCCTGATGAGCCATGCTTGGAATCAACCAAGAATAAGGCTAAAACAATATTTTGCACAGGCTTCTTTGGCCTGCATATTATAATTTTCATGGTAGAACTTTGGTTTTATGAAGGATACAGGTTGTGGAATGTAATAGAAAGTTAAAACAAATGAACCTTTACCAGCACATTTGATATTTCTTATGTGTTTTAGTCCTATAGTGGTTTTTATAGAGTGAAGGGATTTGTGTACACTTAAACAGGAAATCTAAGTCCCTCCAGGTAGAGCTTCTAAATTTTGAACTTGCCCTTGGAGATTAAGAGTACTTTATATATATCCCTTATCATATGTATATAAGTATATAAAAGCTTATAAAAAAAAGGTCTCTGTAAGGAGGGTCTAGGTTGATTCTACAATGGGCTGAATCATATCAGCTTGCACCACAGAAATTTGGTTAATGGGTTGTTGGAGAACCAGGTGGAAAGTTGAAACATATTGCTTTTGACTCTCAAAGACATTCTAGGTCATAGATTTTCACCAAAAGGTCTTAACTTATCAATATACAGGGAATCAAAAGCTGCAAATTAAGACCATATGAAAAACAACTCCTAACATTATTATGATTTATAACCAAAAGGAAGTATGGAATTCTTTAGGAAAATCACATGCAAATTAGAGTTTGATTTAAATCATACTGGACTATAAGGACAAATTGTTCCTTGATATGTGCTGGTCATCATTACAGATAGGTAATGATTGCAGTGCCACATGCAACACCTTCAGTATATGATTTAGGACTACTTAACATTCTCTGCAGGGAATTCTGGGACAGAACAGTCATCCAATCTGAACTCTTTCTCATCATTAGAAATTTTAAGAAAAAAACATCCTATCTAATAAAAAAGTAATATGCAAATTAACCATCACTCTGAAACAATGATGGTGGCGGCTGGGACAAGACACTTGCGTCATCGCCATGGTGACAATGCAGGCTTTCTGCCCCAGTCAGCTGGAAGAGGGCCTCTGGGCCTGCTTGGTTGCTGCTGCTGCTGGGGTGGAGGAGCTGTGACACAAGCCTTCAGGAGGCCCGGCACCCAACAGCTCCAAGCCCCGCCTCAGAGCTCAGACCACTGGGATCTGAAGAGCAGAGACCCAGCCTGCAGGCAGCCCAGCTCCCAGAAGCTCCATGCCCTGCCTCAGCACTGTGGCTGCTGGGGCCAGAGAGCAGAGAACCAGCCTACAGGGGACCTGGCACCCAGCAACCCAAAGCCCTGCAGCTGAGGCAGTGCTGGGACCGCTGGGGACGAAGGAGCAGAGACACAGCCTGCAGGGGAGCCCGGCACCCAGCAGCCCCAAGTCCCACAGCTGTGGCAGTGCTGGGGTCAGAGGAGCAGAGACACAAGCCCACAGGGGTGCCCAGCACCCAGCAGCTCTAAGCCCTGTGGTTGTGGAGGTGTTGGGGCCTCTGGGGTCAGAGGAGCAGAGACAGTCTACAGGGGGCCCAGCACACAGCAGCCCCAAGCCCAGCCTCAGTGCTGGGGTTGGAGGAGCAGAGACACAAACCTTCAAGTGGGCCCAGAATCCAGCAGCTCCAAGCCCCAGAGCTGAGGAGGCACTGGGGCCACTGGAGCTACAGCAGAGACACAAATCTGCAGAAAACCTGTGGAAAGGGAGATAAACTATCATAACTTTATCTCCCTTTCCACAAAATGAGAAAACTGACCCTGATTTATTTAGTGATATGGCGTACACCTTTCTACAAGCACAGGGTATTTTACGACCACTCCCAGGAAGGTCTGGTCAGAATACTGTCTCCAGGGAATAACACTACTGTGGCAAATCATCTAAGAAAGGAAACAAGCTTTTGTTGGGTTTATTCTGAAGGTCAGAGAACATGCCACCCCAACACATGCTGTGTTGTTATACTGATGATCTTGAGCTGCAGATGCTTGAAAAACAGCAAATGCAAGGAGAGCCTTTCACTAAAGTCTCTTGATCTGCCTAAAACTGGACCCTCACAAAAGGTTCCCTGCATGGGAAAAGTGTCATCAGCCAGTGAAGACTGACTCCTGTCACAGGACAGGAGACTAGAAGTTGACATCACACACAACCTTTGTTACAAACTATCTCCCCCACCCCCATTCATCTTTCCTAAAACTCATATACTCTCCTCTAAGAGGCCTATATATCCTGTCCCCTTTCCCTAGAAAGAAGTTATTTAAATCTGGATTCTAAGCCACCTTGGGGAGTTATTCATTTTTCCCTGGGATCTCCCACATATACACAAGGTACACATGTTAATGAACTTTTGTTTTTCTCTTGGTAATCTGTCTTTCATTACAAGGGCCTCCGCTAAGAACTCAGAAGGGTAGAGGAACACTATTTTTCCTCCTCCATAATTCTATCTCAGTAAATCAAGTCCCAGGCTGAACAGTGAGTTTGGCTCAAGTGCCAAGCAGTCCTGGTTGAGAGGAGGGAAGCTTCTAGGGGGAAATCAATGATATTGGCATCAAAGTAGGACAGAGGGCACACACATGGTTGTTGGGAGTTTAAAGTGGTTCAACATTTTTGGAGGAGGATTTGGCAAAATCGATACAAATGTTCAAGGTACATCTGAGAGTCTTCTTCTAGGAATCTCATCTGCTGAGATAAAGCACCAGTGCGTAAGCCCTGGTCAGAACCCAGATGCTACTGCAGGCTCCCCTTCCATGATAGGAAAGCCTGCTAACAACTTGCATTTTTAGGACAAGGTGGCATCTATACTAATAAAAAGGTAATTTGCTAATTAGACTGAACATCTTCCAGACAACCTTCCAGACATCCTTCCGGACAAAGCCATGGAGGCAGGGCTGAGGCAGAGGCAGTTACAGGCGATCAGGCAGGCAGAGGAGAGCAGTTAGGAGGATCAGGCTGGCAGGGGAGAACAGTTAAGGGGATCAGGCCAGCAGGCAGGTGAGCAGTTAGGAGCCAGCACCCCTGAGGGTTCCTGTATTGGAGAGGGTGCAGGCCAGGCTGAGAGAGCCCTCCACGCCTGTGCACGAATTTCATGCACCGGGCCTCTAGTTTGGAAATATTCTGCAATCTAATATAAATATCCAGAATTTTTCTGGCTATTGACATTCAAAGTGGCTAACAGTGGAGCATTTTCAGTGCAATGAATCCATGTTGTTCAAAACTTCAAAGTACAAAAGAAACAATGTTGGGTTGTACACATTTTAAAAATAACATTTCTCAAATCTCATGTCTTACTTAGTCCATTTGGACTGCTATAACAAAACAGCATAGACTTGGTAGCTTATAAACAACAGAAATTTATTTTTTATGATTCTATATGTTGTAAAGCCAAAGATCAAGGCACCAGCATGGTTATGTTCTAGTGAGGGTCTTTTGCTAGTTCTTAGTGGATGCCTTATTGCTCTATCCTCCTATGGTAGAAGGAGACTTTAGACCTCTGTGGGGTCTCCTTTACAAGAGCACCAAACCCAT
>PVJC01047796.1:0-12777 GCA_004026665.1 Murina feae
GATAGGATATCTCCTCCCTCCCTAGATTCCTCAAAGTCTCATCTTATCGTGGTTACAGCATCACTACAAAGTCTGAAATTACATTATGGGTAGAGTGGCAGATGGTTCTCCTAATTTGTGGTCCTTTGTGTATAGTCCCTCAAGTGTAAGAACCTAGGAACTAAACAGTTAACTTTTCTATTCCCCATATACCCATCATATAACAATGAAAAAGGGACAGGATGACCATAATAGACACTGTTCATAAATAGGGGAGTGGTATAGGAGACACATAAAAGTCACTGGTTCATAACAATTCTGAAATAATCCAACTCTAAAATCTGGGAATGTTTCTAGAGAAGCAGTTTTCCATGGCTCTTGGCTCTGCCCTCTGAGCTCTTGGCTTCATTCTCCGAATCATTCTTTCTTTTCTATTAGAAATGCTTTAGGATTATAGTGGACTAGACTTCTCAATTTGCTTTCTGACCAGTAGAGGTTAGGACTTCAGAAACTTCTTTTGATTTTGAACTATGTCTGCCACATTTAGTCCAAGCTTATATAACAATTTTAAAATTTTTGTAGGCTTCCTACATATAAAATTATAATTCAATCCATTCAAAACCCACAACCATAAATTTTTCTAAAATAAGTTTCTTTCTACCTTGGGCTGAGGGTCAGGGTACTATGGGAAAATGCCACTAAAACTCTTAGAAACTCTTTTGTGTAGCTGAGAGAGTATAGGAAGCAAGCCCTTAAGATTCTTAAATCCCTTTGTCTAACTCTACAAGCCACAAACTTAAATCTTGCTGATATTTCACAAAGGACCTTACAACCACATCTTTGATCCAATCTTGACCTTCAAGGCCATATTTTACTGGCAGTGCCATAGAATTAATCTCTGCTTCCAGGTTTTAATTTAATTTAAGGATCCTTGATATGCTAAAGAGGTTGGGAATGAGAGACTATTTCATTTTCCAACTCAGCAGATCCTGGTTTAGGAATGTTTCCTCCTGCTTTTGCTTGAAAACTAAGCAGTTCCTTCTTTAACTTATCTCTTTTTATTTATACACAGAGGGCTGGTGCGTGAAATTCATGCGCAGGAGTGGTTCCTTGGCCCGGCCTGCACCATCTCCAATCGAGGAACCCTCTCACAATCTGAGACCGCTGGCTTCTAACCACTCACCTGCCTGCCTGATCAACTCTAACCATTCTGCCTGCCTGTCTAATGCCCCTAACTGCTTCCCTGCCTGCCTTATCACCCCTAACCACCTCTTCCTGATCGCTCCTAACCTCTCTGCCTAACCTCTTTCCCTCTCTAGAGATGTTGTTGCTGCCTGGAGGTTATAGGGCTGACCACCTCTAAGCACCTCTGTCTACCTCCTGCACACCCCCACTGGGAATGTGCCCATAACCAAAGTACATGCTCTTGACTGCAATCGAACCTGGGACCCTTCAGTCTGCAAGGCGATGCTCTATACACTGAGCCAAACTGGTTAGGGCACCCCCGCTTTTTTTTTTTTTTTTTTTGAGATTATCCATGTTTATAGATATGGCATTAGTTCATTTTTTCCATTGATTTTTAGAGAGAGTTGAAGGGAAAGGGATATAGAGAAAGAAACATCAATGTAAGAAACATCCCTTCAGTTGCCTTCCTTAGGAAACCCGACCAGGGATCCAGCTTGAAACCCAGTTATGTGCCAGGTATGTGCCCTGACCTAGTATCGAACCTGCACCTTTCTGTGCACGCTCAGCCAACCTATCAACTTCAGCCTGGCCATTATACAATTTCTGGAATTTTATTTCAATTAATTCTTGCAAAGTCTGTAGGCTAGGTAATATTCACATTTTGCTGATGAGAAAAACAAACAAAAACCTCTTCATTTTGAGACATTAATTCTTCACTCATTGCCACGTTTCATGCCAGCCCTAGAAAGGTTCTCGACTGGTTTCACTGGGCATCCAGAGTGGGAAGCATTCTCCTCACCACCCCCCCTCCAAAGCCTTCTCTGCACTGGCACTGAGGATGTCCTGGAGGGCACTGAGGCTAGGTAACACAAGACAATGACAGGATTTGGACCACTGGAGCCACCATACCCACCTCTCCTCTCTCAGCCTTTCTCTGTGGTGATGGAGATTGGCCAAGGTTTGCCGAGCTAGCACTTTGGACACAGGAAGTGCTGCAGTCTCTCCCCCTCCAGAGATGCTGTCGCTGCCTGGAGGTTATAGGGCTGCCCTGGAAGTTCTCCACACCCCTCCCGGGGCAAACATGGTGGTGGACTCTGCGATGGAACTGCTATATTTAGATACTTCAAACACCCCAGCGCTGAGATAAGACTTCGCTTGTTGATTCTGACTCTGCTTCTCAACTGTGGGACATGCACAAAAAATCCTTAGGGATGCCTCACTTTCCCTCCTGCTGGTGGCCTTAAATTCACCCCTCCCCCCAGCTGAGTGTGGCCACCACAACTGTGGGAGAGCATCGGTGGCCAGGACATTTCTCTGCATTATCTTAGGCTCCTGCGTCTTTGGTTGAGTTGGCTCTTCTGCTTGCTTTGCTCCCCTGGCTCCTTACCCCCGTCAACTTTGGGCCTTGAAAATGCCTTGCTTCTCAGGTTTAGCTCAGGTGGTGTTTGATAGGGTCACAGACTGCCTGTGTTTGACAGCAGTTCCGAAGACTGAGCAGTTCACGATGGTTTCGTGATTCCTAAACCCTTCCTCCCAGGTCCTTTTTCTAATGGGAGTTAGGTTGCCCAGGTGTGACACTCATTGAGTTTAGGATTCACCCATTAGGACATGACACATTTTCACAGAATGGTTTTTGCGTGGAGGATACCAGCGAGGAGGGAATCAGCAGTGAAAGGAACAAAGGGCAGATTTGGAACCCCCAGACTGAGAACCTCACTCACTCCCCATCTCTCCCCACTGCACTCCCCAAATGTCTCCCTTGGCGGCTGGCCTCCCGCCTGCTCCCTGGCTCCGTGGCTCTGCTCCATCTTTGTGGCTCTGGGTCTTGCCATTTTTGTAGCGGAGTGATGGTTAACTTGCATATTACCCTTTTATTAGATAGGCTTGTCAGGCACTATTAAAACCAATTACCTGGCCTTTTCAACATTCTACCTGATAATCTCTTCAGGAAAATCCACATGTTCATTAGATATATATTTTATATCTTCCATATTATTGCAGTGCCACTTACTGCCACTACATAATTCAGGTCACCTGTTCTCTAGCCTCTAACACAGTTATTCTCCCTTCCATCAACATTCTTTCTCAAGACCCTTTTGGACTACACTTATTGTCTGGTTCCAAAAGTTTATGTTTTTGTTATAGTATTATCTCACTTCTAGGTAAAAATTAGTGTTTTAATAAACTATTATTTTAAAAACTAGTGGCCCAGTGCACAAAATTCGTGCACATTAAAAGGGGATTAATTAGAGGAAATATTTTAATATTGCTATTTGCGCTTTCTCTATAATAGAAGTGTCAGAGATTAAAGAAACTTAGTAAAACGTATATGAAAATCTTCCTCCTGTCAGAGTCTGGGGTGCACCATGGAACCCAGAGTCAAGTCTTCAACCACCCACGTGCACCTCAAAATTGCTTGAGACCCAAACTTAGACGGTCCCCCTTCATTGGGCTAGATCCAGACCCAGCCGGTCCCACTCTGTCAAGCCCTGCCAGGTGGGGGGGTGCAGCCTCAGGTCCCCTGGGTGCCAGGGCAGGGGGGCATGGCCTGAGGTCCCCCATCAAGCCCTGCTGGGCAGAGGGAGTGGCCTGTGATCCTCCAGCCTGGCACCAGGGCAGGGGGCACAGCCTGAGGTCCCCTGGCCCAGCACCAGGGTGGAGGGCACACCTTGAAGGCCCCCATCAAGTCCCGCTGTGTGGGGGGCATGGCCTGAAGTCCCCCGGCCTGGCACTAGGGAAGAGGGTGCAGCCTGAGTTCCTCTGGCCTGGTGCCAGGGCGGGGGGAGCAGCCTGAGGTCTCCTGTCAAGCCCTGGGGGTAGAAGGCACGACCTGAGGTCCCCTGTCAAGCCCCACACAGGAGGTGGGTGAGCCTCAGGCCCCTGCTGATTGCTTCTTAAGGCTCATTATGGGAACTTAGCCTCAGCTGTGGGTGCAAATTGACCGGAGTGATGGTCAATTTACATATTCCCTCTTTATTATATAGGATTACTACAAAACTTAGTAGCCTAAAACAACCATTTTTATTGCTTCTCACAATTCTGTGAGTCAGGAATTTGGACAGGGCACAGCAGAGATGATTTACCTGTCCCTCATGTCTTTTGCTGGGACTGGGACATACAGAGCAGCTTCTTCATTTGCATGTCTAATGGTTCAGCTAGGGTAGGGGCATAGGATGGATGGAACAAGCTGCCTGAGGTCATATGCCTGACGTTGCAATTGTTGGCTGGATTCCTGGTTCTCCTACATGGAGTCTCAGGGTCTCTCCCTTGTGGCCTCTCTAGCAGCGCAAACAGACTCCTTATAGAGTAGCTCAGGACTACCAACAGCAAAACGCAAACACTGCCAGGCCTTCTTAAGGCTTACGCCAAAACTAGCACAACCCTACTTCTACTTGGTTAAAGCAAGTGAGAGGAGCAGCCTAGATTTGAGGGAGGGAGGTACACAATGGTGTGATGCCTTGTGGGGCACCATTATAACCGACTATCACACAATCCACTGGAACTGGCAAGGGGAGTGAATTCTGTTTGCCGTTTCTGACCCTTTGCTAGACCTATTTGTTCTAGTACGAAGCATATTACAGCTTAAAAACAGATGTGTGACATCACATTGTAACTTTGCCCCCTGCTGGCTCTGTGGTATCACACACTGATATGTGCCTCTTTTTCCCCTCCCATTACCATTAATCCCCACATATTCCTCAACAGACTCATGTAAACCATTCGTGTTTGGTTTGCTTCCTTTACTCATGTTGCCCATAGAGCATTTGGAGAAAACTGTTTCAGATTGCCTCAGCCAACAATTTGCTATTAATAGCAGTTTTCATTTCTGGGAGGCCAAACTGTTTGCAACAAAAATACAGACACCAGATAACCTGTTGCATAGATGAGGACCACCGTGTTTCATCTGATATGAGGTAAATGGCAACTGTAAGCTCAAGTCTGGGAGCAGATGTACGGAAGACTGAGAATATATCTACCAGAAGGGGTCTTGCCACAGATTTAATATGTGGGTTTCAGGAATCTGCAAACTCCCAAAATTGCATGCAAAATTTTAGTGTTTGTGTGTGGTTCTGGGGAAAAGATCCATTCACTTCTATTAAAAGGGATTCTATGAACCAGAAAAAGCTAAGAACCCAGTTTTGCATAGAATTACGTGGCACACTTTTGTGTCATCCAAAGACCAACTTACACCTTGCCTTAAACCCCATCTTCCCATTTCAGTATGAAGAATTGTAGGCTTGATCCATCATGTATATCAAAGGTAAGAGCCATCCAGCTCTAGTACTCCACTGTATGATCCTTTTTGCTCCTCTTTTTCTTCTTGCCCTTCTTTTCTTTCCTTTTCCTTCCATTTCAGCTCACATCCTGAATATTCTACCTTTTTTAAAAAAAACATGGCAGCCATATCCCTGGGGATGACCTGTTTCTAACATTGATTGGCCAGTAACAGATAAGATGTTATAGGCAGTAAATTATCTCACACCCATGAAGTAACTTAAGATGAGAAATAGTAACTTACACTTAAACACTAGCCCTTGTTTCTGTGTACCTTTTTTCTCACTCAGATATATGCTTTTCCTTAACATCAATAAAAATGGAGTTGACTTATGTTGTAGTGTGTTATTCTGATTAACTTATTTCAGTGATTTCCGATAATCTCACATGTGAAAGTGCAGAAAGTTTTCATTTACGATTTTCTGTTCCATGTTATCTATATTCCAAATGGAGAAGTGGCGTTTATTTATATGGATGCAGCCACTCACAGATATCATCAGCTCCTCTTGCTAAGTCAATCCATTAAGTGTCAAATGGACCAGAAGCCCAGCTAGGTTCAGTGGTGACCACAAAGGAGAGCGGGACATATTGTCTGCCCTCAAACTGCTTACCCTCCAGTGGGAGAGACAGATAAGAACATATATAAACAAGAAGAGGAAGTGAAGCATTAGACTAGAAATCTAATAGCCTTAGCTCTGCCCTTAGTTCCTTCTAGAACTCTCTACTCTTGCTAGTCTCCCTTGTTGCTTTCCTTAAATTAGGAAACCAAACGGGCAAAAGTGAAAGTAGAAGAGCCTCTCACTCCAGCTTTTTGTCTTGTTTCCCTTATTCCTTACAGGCATTTGTCTTCCTCTTTCTGTTCGTTGGCCCAGTGAATGGACACTTGCCCATTTTGGCCTCCTCTGCTTTGGCTTTCTGAGCTCTGGCCCCTTCCCCTCCTCCACCACTTCACCCAATGAGTATGTGCTATTGGCTCATATGTCCACACTCTGGGCTAGGCCCTAGAAGCACGAAGATGAATCCAATCACTGTCTAGAGCAAGTTCATTTACCAAACCTTCTCTCTCCCAAGGATCTGTCTCGCCTTCATATTGCACTTCTCTTTTATTTCTCCCACTCTCTCTCTTCAAACTATTTTTATTTCCAACCCAACTGCTGTGAGAGGCCTCCTATGAGAAAGGAAATTATCTATAATGAAATAGGAATATTAAAAGCCTCAGTTTCCTTGGAAATTATTGATCTCATGAGGGGTTCATATTGGGTTTTGAATTTTGAGGACTAAGATATGAGAAACTTTGTTTTTCAAACCAGACTATTTTAACACTTACCCTTTCTCACTCTTCTTTAGAGATTTTTTTTAACCTCATGCTATTAGAATTTTTCATAAGCTCCAATCTGTGAAAGATTATGAGGGAACACCTTTTCAAATCCCAAAACTTGAACTAAATGTCTCTAAGGTAGGAAGCATGGAAGCACTCAATACCCACATCTCTGTGAGGGCAAGCCTCAATGTGCCTATGGGACAAAGTGTCTCACAGCTGGTCTGTGTGAGCTCCTGGTATGCTGCCCAAGTTCAAGGATACGCTAGTCATAGTTATCAGTTCTTGACCATTCATTTATTCACATAAATATATTCTGAGTATCTACCATGTAGGAGGCACTAAGTTGTGTGCTGGGATCATAACAATGAATAAGACACACACAGCTCATGCTTTGATGGAATTTTCAATCCAGCTAGGAATATGGACAGTCAAATATGCACAGTAGTTGCTAATAGCATCCTGCATGTTATGATATCACTCACTATGTACCAGGCTCCCTGCTAGATGTGCTATATTTTTATCTAATTTAATGTTCACAGCACCCCTAAAAGCTCAGCACCATTATTCTCTCCACTTTACATCTGAGGAAACAAAGACGAAGTAGTGGAATAAGTCACCCAGAATCACAGAGCTCTGAACTCACTTCGGTCAGATTCCATAACCGGAGTTATTCTCCACCACATCACACCGTCTCACACAAAACGGAAAGATGGTACCCTGCTTGACATCATAAACTGACTGCGGTCAGGACTGGGGAAAATTAAAAGAAGCAACATCGGCAGTGTCTTGAGCTGCTCACCTGCAGAGAGCTCTCTTATGAGAATTAGGAATAAGATAACAGCGTGTTTTTAAAAGGTCGTTGTCTCTGACCTTAACCATTTTGTAATTCTAAGAGTGAAGGGGTCTTTGCAAAATGAATCAAAGTGACAAGAGAATTGTTTTCTAAAAGGTTTTCACTCATTTTCACAAAGGCTATATTCATATTTCCAGGGCTTTGTCAGAAACTCAAGACTAAAAATAAAATAAAGACCAGCTCTCCTTCGTAAGAAGAAAAAAGAGAGGCAGAGAAAGAAGGGACTGCACACAAAAGCACAGTTTTAAAATTCTGATTCCAGCCAAGGTTAGTAGACTGCCCAGGTCCAGACAACCCCAACTGGAACCCAAAGTATGTAAATTCCTCATATCTCACTCCCTGGGGTGTGATGGGACATATTCTTATGGCAGTTGTTATCACTTAGCAGGTCAGAAAATAGATACTATTCTTTGATTTTCTTGGCAAGATCTTTTACTGGCAGAAAAGAATAAAAACTTAATTCTTACAAAAAGAAGAGTTCTCAAGAAAGTGAATCTAAAAAATAGTCTACTCTGGCAAAACTTGCTTCGTAAATAGTTTTCTGCTATACATTTGGGGTTTATACATGATATCCTAAGGCAAGTTCTGCAAGGACGACTTATCAGAATGCTCAGAATAACCAACAGGGTGATTTTTTTCATTTAACCTTCCTGAGCCTCAGTTTCCTTTTCTATACATGAGAATATTTGGGCCTTATCATTCTCCTTCCAGGTCTGATAATTTGTGATTACATTCCATGAACTCAAATTGGATAGTCCCTTATCCTGAACATCTTTCCAACAGATGCATTCCCATAGGAAACCAGTCTCTGTGAGCATGTATAGCAAACCATATTATGTCTGAGTGGTTAGGCCACCCAACCTCGATGGCCTTCCTCATGCCAGGAGAGGTATGAGATAGGGCAAAACATAAGGGAAAATTAGAGTTAAAAATGGTTTATAAAACTTCCTGACCTGGGAAAACAGTAAGGCTCATATCAATTAAATTTAAAGGGAAAGAAACCACATATTATGATCTATGTCATGAGGGTAATATTTTTAAAATATTAATCCTCTATATACTTTTTACCTCTTCTTTTAAATTATGTTTCATAGCAGCCACTCTGCCTCTTGAACACGAAGGAAGCAGAGAGAGTGCCACTTCAGGAGGGAGAAAGTAATGATGTGTGTGTAGGTGGGGAAAAAAGGAGGGGTTCTTCCACCAGAATGAAGAGAAAAATTAAAATCTGTCCTTCTAACCCTCAGTGGATTGTAGGAAGCATAAAGGCACAGAGGGAGGGCAGAAATGATGGGATATGCATGCCGTGAATAGTTTCTCTCAGCCAAAGTTTTTGAGAGTTAATCGTTGCTGCATAACTAGTTATCAAAAACTTAGCAGTTGAAATAGCATGCATTTATTACCTCCCAGATCTGCTTAGCATCTCACAAGGCTGCAATCAAGATGTCAGCCCCACTGTGTTCTCATCAGGAGGCTTGGCTGGGGAAGAATCCCTCCCCAAATCACTCAGATTGTTGGCAGTTTTCTTGTGATAGTAGAACTCAGGATCCTTGTTTCTTACTGCCTGATAGCTGTTGGCCCCTCAGATCCTAGAGATCACCCACAGTTCCTCCAGGTCTTCAGATTTCTTGCCACATGGATTTTACCAACATGGCCACTTCATTAAGTCAGCAAGGTAAGTCGGTAGAGTGAATTTATTAAAAAGATGGAGTTTTACAGACTGTAATGCAATCACAGAACCGATATTCATCTCTTTGCCATATTATGTTGGATAGAAAAAAATCACAGATTTCACACACATACAAGGGGTAGAGATTATACAAGGGCATGAAAAATAGGAAGTGGGGAATCATATGGGGTCACCCTGAACTCTGTCAGCCACAAATACCAAAAGACAGAGACCCTTGATCTTGTCTGAGTCTGGAGAGAGACTGCCTTGTGGAGTACTGTTCCCACCCCCATGCCCAGCATGTCGTGCCATATCAGAGCAAAATCATAGTCAGACTGAAAGAAGCTGAGTTAGTCTTCTGGCGTCTCCTTTCTCATGTGGAAAGTATTCAGAAGTTCCTGGATAGTCTAGTGAAGAAACTGGAAAGTAATTTACTTGCTTGACAGTCAGCTTACCAGAGAGGTTATCATACTAGGGCAAAGTGACCCCGTGGCCAACAGCAGCCCAGGCCAGCAAGCAAATGGGAATCACAGTCAGACCTCAGAAGGCTACCCAGCACCAGCTGGGCCATCACCAAGCTGAGAGAGAGCTCAAGTTTCCAGCAGCAGATGCCAGCTGGGCAAGTGCTAATAGTACAGGGAAAGTACAAAATCCAACAGGGCTAGTGAGGACTCAGAGAACCACCAAGAACCTGCAAAAGACCTCTGGGATCACTCCCCATCACCATGGCAACAAAGTAACCTCCCCCAATCTATCATCTTGAGGGGGAGGGTTCTGCCTGAACATTTACCTGAAAGAGATCATTTTAAACCAAAAGGAGACTGACATATTGTTAATTGGTTCATTTAGAGTTCACATTTGTTTCCCTGCTACCCCCAGGCTGAAGGATCTTGAAGAAATTTCAGTCAGTTATAGAGAAATAAAGAAATTACATTTTCTTTGCACAATTGGATTGTGTGAGTAAATTTGTAATCTTGCTACACCTGCTATGCAACAGATACTATACACATATGTTTTCATAGAATTTTCCCACAATCCTATGAGGTAACTGTTATTATATCCCCATTTTACAAATGAAGTTGAAACTCTGAAAGGTTAAATAATCTATGCAAGGTCATATAGCTGATAAGCAGAAAAGTTTGTGTAGAGCCCAGAATTGTCTGATTCTAATTTGTATGCTCCATTCATTGTATCTCTGTGTTAGTCAGAGTAGGGCAATTCCTGTAACAAACATTCCCCAAAGCTCAGTGGTCTTGCACCATGACATTTTGATTCTCACTCATGTCACAGTCCAGTTGAAGTTAGTGGAGAAGTGTTTGCTCTACATATTCATTCGGAGACCCACACTCTTTCTATCCTCTGTTTTGTCCTTCTCTTAATCTTCAGAGCCCTCTTCACTCAGGCAGAAAACAAAGGAGGACAGACTGTAGATGGTTGTGTAGCGTGGTTGTATGAGGCAGCCTTGAAATGGTGCGCATCATTTATAGGTCAGAGCTCATTGACGTGATGCCACCTAACTGCAAAGAGGGCTTGGAAAGGTAGTCTAGGTGGATACTTCCAAGATAAAGGAATGGAATCTGGTGGGCATGCAGCATTCTTTGCCTCAACCCCATATACTTGTACCCCGAAAGATATATATGGCACCTTTCCCACCTCCCTCATTCCAGAAGAGTTAGATTTTTCCATCATTAAATCTGAATGTCAAAATTCATAAAATTATTCTGATAAAATGGTAAATATTTATGTTTGACTTCATAATACTCTATATTTTGCCATGAATTATCTATGATCTATTCTGGTTTCATACAAAGAAAACTAGCAGCTGAGGTCCATGAATGGTATGTCCTCTGGGTTGTCTGTAGGAAGAAAGGGAGCTATGCTTGCTTCCAGTTGCTTAGTGAAATCATAGAGTGACCTACATTTGAGACTTGGACGTTGGAATTCCTGGGGGAGGAAAAATACAAGACAGCATGGTTGTTTTACTATCATCTTGGATTGGCCCTAACTGCCTAGGAAATCATTCAGAAAACAAAATAATAATACTTGTATCATAATTTAGGATAGAGGTTACCATGTCATATTGAATTTTGTATTCCCAGGACTGGTAGGCATTTGATGAGTACTTATTGATTTAACTTTACCAATAAATGTATTTTAATGGTAACTCTAGGAAGATGGGTTTAGAAAATGTACCTTTGGCTGGAATAAGGACAGTACTTTTCTTTTTAAAGCCACTGATATCTTGAAATAATGTTTTGCTTAATAAATGCAGAAAAGGATAAATAACTCTCCACTTAGAAATGTTTGCCACATGTCTCTGACTTAGGATGAGATCTGTGATATTCCAGTTGTGCTTTCTGCTGTTCTTCAGAATTTAATGGAGGAGCTGAAAAAACTATGGCTCATGGGAAGTAGGCACAAAGGGTACCTTTAATTCAAGCACAGTACTTCTATCTTGATCTCTTTCACATATTGGGTTATCACATAAAATTTGAAGAAACACCTAACATTGAAGATGTTGGTAAACCAATGGACTAAACCACTGGATTTGCTTAGGCATCATATGTGATGTAACTATTTCTGCCTATCTTTCTGTGCCAGAGAAAGAAACAACTGAAGGGCAACTCAGAGTCTATCTTTCTCAAAGGCAATTTGGAGACTAGAAAGAGCTCACATACATGTGGACTATATGAACAAAATAAACTGATGAACAAAATAGATTCAGAGTTATGGAAGGATGGAACAGACTGACAAATCTCAGAGGGAAAGGAGTAGGAGGGGCAGAAGAGATTAACCAAGAACTTATATGCATATATGCATAACCCATGGGGACATACAATAGTGCAGTGAAGGGCAAGGGAGGTGGTGGGAGTAGGGAAAAGGAGGTCAATGGGGGGGGGGGCAGACATCTGTAATACTGTCAACAATAAAGATAATTTTAAAAAAATAAAGAGCGAGCATGGGCTCTGAAAGCAGATAAATCTGAGATCAAAATATGGATCGTATTAGGTATATACAGTAATATACTAAAATTATAGGATGGCTAAGAAGGGAGATTGCAGATTTAAAAGACAGGCTATATATGTATTGTAGTTGTAAGGAGTATCATGTAGGTACTTGGACTGCTTGATTCAATGCTCTGCCTCTTACAAGCTGAGTAACCTTGGGCAACTTAATTAATTTCACTGACTCTATATCTTCTCATCCCTTTAATGGGTATATTAATAGTACTCACATCATAAGCTTGTTATAAGGGTCAAATGAATCAATGTCTGCAAAGCACTTACCAGTAGCACAATGCTTAATGTATAATAAGTATACAATGATGACAATTCTTAGAAATAATTATTATAGAGTTCCAAGAAAAAAGATATAAAATAAGTCATAACTCTGATAATTTTTACATAAAAATCGCTATATCCTATCTAATAAAAGAGCAATATGCAAATTAGGCATCACTCCATGACAAAGATGGCTGTCCCCATGGCCACAAAATGG